>VBVR01002621.1:0-21487 GCA_011638315.1 Tetramorium parvispinum
ATAATATAGACTTTTAATATAGACTTTTTGCTTGTTTATTTTGTTGTATTTATTTTTTATAATATTTTATTATTTATTGTAACTTATTTATCATTCGTTTTTATTTATGAAAAACGAATGATAAATAAAAATTTATGAAAAATCATTAATGAAATAGTATAATATATGGATTATGTATTAGCTTCGAGATAAAACAAATCCGTTGTAAGCAGATAGTTTATTTTATTTTTATTTTTCTTTCTATGACAAAGATAATTATGAAAATTGTGGAATATATATATTATGGAAATTCTTTTTTTTTTAACTTTCTTATGCTTAATGCTTGTTACTAAAAAATAAATGTCAAACAATTTTTTAAACTAATATCAAAATTTTTTAGGCATATACATTAATCGGTTACTTAATTAATATGACATTAAAAATGAAATGAGAAATAGAAGACAATTTTATTTCGTTATATAAATATTCGTTTAGCTTAATTTTAATTTTTCTATATATCTTTCTTCCACGCATTCACGATTTTCATATTCACGAGTTTCGCGGAACGTAAATTCCCTGAAAATAAAACTTTAAATAGGCATTAAAATTGACGCTGTATATATTATAATGCAATTATGTAAATGTACCGCGAAGACGAAGCAGAAAAGCATCAATTTTGCTCAAAATAAATATATGATGGGAAAATTATACAACTGTAAAATATATATTTTGCATTCTTACATGTTTAATTAACATAATTAAACATTAATGTAACATAAAACTATTAAATTATTAAATTATTTTCACAAAGTATCATGATTCTAAATTGTCTGCACAGGCAGACTTTCGAGTTAAATCCAATTTATAAAAGCATACAAATTTTCAATATAGAAAACTTTATAATCTTGACGCTATATGTAAGCACCTTATCTGAATTTCTTTCCTCGTTTGCAACACGATAAAATGAAAGCATTTTTGTCGATAGGGCTTAGAACTTCAGAAGAACGACCGTCTTGCGTATATAGAATTTGAGATAAGCTGCAGAAAAAGAAAAAAAGGATTATCAGGTTATGATTTTTTTCAATTTAGGCTCTGTATTTTTAAGTTTTTGAAATTTAATTAAATTTAAAACTTAATTTCCTGATCTTAAAAAGAAAACTTCACTTTTCTAAGTCGAGACGAAATAAAATTCTTAAAAAGAAAACAATTCTCAGTTATTGCTATCATGATTATTAACAGTTACATTGCAAAATAAAGAGAATTAATTAATCTTTACAAAGTCACAGAAAAGAAAAATAAGATTTTATATTGTCATCTAAACTTGTTAAAAATCTTATAAAGCGCTTCACGTACTGCTAATAGTACAATATTCATACAAAGAACCTTTTCAGAACTAACTTATATTTCGTTACCAGATAAAAGAGAAAAATGATTTCCCAAGAAAATTGCAATCTTCTTTTATTTTAATACTTTTTTCTGGAGTTAGAGGAAATTATCATAGTTTGTAAGATGGTCTTATAGAAAACTTTCTGTGCTGAACGCAACTCAGTCGAGAACATTGCGTTTCCGACAATAGAAAAAAAGTGACGTAATCGTGAGATATGCATATATATATGCCATCGGAACACTGATATTATGCTCATTCGTATTCTTCACGGACGAGATCTTCGCGATATTCTCGAGTTTACGAGAGTCCAGATCCAAGCCAGCATTGTGGATTTAATTCAATTCGGTATAGAAACCAGGAAGCTGAAAGTTACTATCAAGCTGCTTCGCATTCCAAAATTTTTGTGTTTTATCCTGCATCCTTACTCGCGCGAAATTGTTGTTACGTAAAATATATTGTTTATTCATCACACTTTCTCGCTGAAAATAAAAGTCAGGTTATTTTAAAAACAACTTACTAATATTTTATTAAACCAAAGAGTAACTCAAAGAGTTTCATTGTAATTGTAAAAGTTTTGATAGGAAATAATTAAAAACAATGTTACCGTAATGGGGTACAATAATAATGTTTATGAAAACACTTTTATTTTTCATGTAAGAGATTAATTTATTAATGTAAGATTTACAAAAAAAATGTATCTGTTAATCAAGATTTAATTATTGAATATATAATGTGTTGATTTCAGAATATCTTAAATTTTCAAATCATATTTTCTTAGCTAATATTGAATAAGAGTGCTTATAGAAATATAGCACATAGTCATATTTGTCACAATTAACAAGACATTGAACATTATTATTAAATGTATTATCCCAAAAATTTGTAACAGTTAATTGGATTAGGGATTACTCTTCGTTATAATATAATCTTGTAAGGAGATCGGGTTATCTCGTGAGACGCAGGTACCGAGAAGGCGAGATGAAGAATCGGAGAGCGTTCGTAAAACGGTCGACGACTGACTTTTCAACTCAATCTCATCGGCAATGAGGTAGCGACACCCTCATTTCATCAGGTTCTTCGAGATGACGAGCATGCTATGCAGAATGAACCGTTTCGACTCGTTCTAAGGTCGACGACACGCAGTTTCGAAATGGCAGCGTAATAACAGGCTCGAGCCTTTGCTTATGTAAATTTTTGCACCCTCCCGGTACTCACTTCGTGGTGGCACATTCGCGTCTTTATTCCGCATTGCATTTACCGACTATGCCGCACAGAGCGTGTCGCTCTTTATACTACGCATCTCGTTTTTATTTATTTATTAATCTTTTTTCAGTGGTATAATTTTACAGCGCTGGCGTTACTTCACTGGCTTGCCGACTTTGCTCATTTTATACTTTGATTACTTCGCCGGTGTGCACAAACACGCGTTACACTATCTAGCAAGTGAAATTAACGTACTTGTTTACAATTACTCTTTCAATTTACCTCCGTAAATTGTCGTCACATGATTTTACAAGGCACTTTTTGAATTCATTTAACATAGATTGTAACATTTACGATTTAACTGATAATTTTGTCCATAAGATAGTTTTCGATAAAATTTTGGGATCCAGAAAAGACTTCTCATTTATCAATGAAAATAATAGGACATAAATTATATTTTTTCTGTTTTTACGTTTATTCGATATTATTTCTATCGGATTTACATTCATAAAATGAAATATATTGAGCCAATGCGGAAACGCACGCAAAATAATAAAATGTTACAGAACATATTCGGTAAAATAAAATTTTATTTTTTGTGATTTGTTGAAATTTTATGTGTGGAAATTTGTAACTTTATCGAAAGCTAAACTTTTGATAACAAAGGTTAATTCCAGCATAAAATTATTTATGAAATATCTTGTTTGCTCGTGTTTTTATATAAGAAAAATGTAAATATCTTTCTTATATGTAGAAAATAATAATTGTTCTAATTTTTAAATATAATTTAAATCCATACTTGGATCTAATTTAGTCTATTTAACCAAAGTTAATTGAAATCAATTACAATTAAGCATTACAAATAATTAACTGAAATAAAAAATATTTTATATATCTTAATATAATTTTAATCCACACTGTTATTTTATTCTTAGAATACATATATGACAAAAGATTATTATTTCTAATTGTTCAATATTCAAAAATTATATAAATACATCAAACTTTTAATTGAAAAAATCAAAGAATTTGTCCAAGTTAAAAACCATTAATAATAATAGTCACTGATACAGATTGTGATTAACATTAAAATTATATAGTTCAAACCCGTGTAATGATTTTAATGCATAATGCAATAACAGATAGCGTTCATGAATCGAGGGTACTTCTACGTTTTGAAAATTATTATTTCGCGTTATTATGATACTTTGTACTGATAACAAAGTTTTTCATGCATACGTAATGCATGGCTCGCGTCTCGTGAGAGGCGCGACTGTGGGCGACGGTTTTGTAACAGGACGTGCGGAACGCGCTTTATTTTAGAATGCATGCTAACGTGTATACGCGAATCCTAATAAACGCATCTCTCTTTCTGAAAAAATGCCCAATACGTAAGAATGTTATAATTAATCTTAATTATGCTATTACTTTATGAACATATTGTTACAATTATTTAGAATATTTTACACATTCAACAATTTTTTTCTTTTTATAAATTTATATTAACTTTAAATCCTTTTATAAAATGCTGATATCAATTCAAAGTATACGAATTACAATTGGTCGTAATTAATAAGAATAATGTAAATGATTCCATTTTATAAAAAAAAGAACAGATGTTAAATATTTTATAACAATGGAATCAAAAGAACATATTAAAGAAAAGAAATATGTTAAATATTCTGGGAATTGTAGTTACATAAATGAAATACGCGGAGATTTAAAGATTTCGAAGCATTTCGATATTACCTATCGATATTTTATTCTAACTCAATACGCGCAATATTTCTAACTTAATAAAGCGAGAGAAAGAGAGAAAATATCACATTGGAAGTATATGCAATTGAAGTTTATAGGGCGCGAAGTATACTTTGTGATACGACAAAGAGAAATCGAGCGAAAAGCGAAGCATTTTACAATTACATTGTCGCGCCATTAATTTCTCAAATAAATGGAACTTTTAAGATTCGAGTGCAAGGTGATGTCTGCGACAAATACATCTCGCGAGATTTCAATTGTGATCTGCGAAACGTTATCTATCAAAGGATTTATCGTAAAACTACATAGATTACCATTGCAGATAACAGCTGATCCCTGAAACAATTGTTCGCAGAATCCTGTTGTAATGTTAAACTTCCAATATTAAATGTCGAAAACAAAATACAGAATGTCTTAAAATGATAAAAATTGATCTGTATATGAAAGTTACAAATTAATATTTATTTATATAATGGCATCGTTTACCTTTAAAGCTGAAAAGGAAAAATAAATCGAAATTTTAATATTACTTTAATAGTTTTTAATTTTTTGGCTTGCTCCGAGATATTATAATTGAATTTTTATTTTGTTATAAGCAAAGGAACAGAATTCTGTTTTGAATAATAAAAACATTAATTTAAACGAGTATTATACACAATTAAAAGCGAAGTTAACCAATTAAACATTATGGTATACGTCTATTCAATTTTCTTTATTACTATATAATTCTTTGACACTTAAAATGCGCTTTTGGCTTGAGAATCTCTATTTGCAGCCCAAGTTAGAAGAAACCTGCGAGGAATCTTATTTAAGTACTGTAGCGGACGAGACGGTCGTAAAAGTTTAAGAGTCCTTCTTGCACTGCGAATTGCTTCTCCCTTTCCTTCTAATAAACGAGACGGCGAGACAGTTCGACATCTCGACCACTTGTCGGCTATCTTGCCGGCACTATGTATGAGTATGACAAGAGCGTTGCATCAATTTCATGAACGTCTCTCGCTGTCAAATAAATATTATTTAATAAATACCGTTTAATAAATAATTTTTTCTGGAAATGTTTAATACACGCAAAAAATAATTTAATGTAATAACCGATTTTTGTAATGTAATAACTGTTTGAAATGATATGAGTTAACAATTGATAATGCATGATGCAAGATAAATAATTAATAGCAAACGCGTTAAAGAGATATTCTTGATGTCAAAATTGAAAAAAAAAGACTAAAAAGTCAAAATTATTGCAATGCTTTACTTTTTACATAAACTATACATATGTAAAACGTAATTATTAAAAAATATGAATTATAATCATTATTCAAAAGCACGTTATTTAATTATTGATGTATCTGCCTTATTTAAATATATAGTAGCACGCAATTTAACAAACTAAAAATAGAATTTAACGAGAAAACTTGATTATTAATGATACAGCAAGGATATACTGTGATTACAAGCGTAATAAACTTCGTCTCTTTAATACCACAATGTTAAAATATTGATCGTAAAGAAATAGTACACAAAATGCCAAGCTGTCGATAATTTGCCGTCATCTTATTGACTCTAAATGACACGATTTTATGTTCTCATCAATCGCGCCGCAAAATCGCAATCGCGATATCAGAACATAAAAATCCGGGGGTGCACATCAAAGGACATAAAAATTCGCGATATCCCGATAATGTAGCGAACGGCTATTCTGGTGCATAATCTGACCCAGATTATGTCATTATCGTGGTAATTATCGCACAGGCGGTGAAATAATGTTGCGTTATCGGTTCCCGGGATCGAGCGTTTTCGTTAAAATAAGAACAGCCGTTAATCTGTGAAAAATATCATGTTTAAAGCGATATTGCCTAGTATTATGTACTATTTCAGTCGCCAAGATTTCTGTAATATATAATCTCGTACCGTGATTGTACAGAATACCCCGATACATATAAAACGCACAGAGTTACCCAGGGGCACGCACGTGCATGGAATTCGGTGCCCGAGTGCAACGGAAGACGTTCTCCAGCGTCCAATTATAGGGGCAGTTACAGTACCGGCAGTTACTGGTATTTTATGCATCGTGGCGTTGCGCAAAGTCGGGGTTGGGCCGAGAAAGGCGGCGGCAGTGCCTTGCGAAAACCGAAACGTGCCACGAATCGTTAGTAAAGTCACAGCTTCATACAGTTCTACGCATATTTATCGTTCTGACATGCTGTCACGAAAAGTGGCTCATTAATTCTTTTTTATATGCTTTATATATCTTAGATTGTAAGGCAATCGGACAGTTTTTATATAAAAGCAATCTGTCTTAGTTTTAACTGATACGATCTCTTTAATGATTCATGGGTAGATAAAGCTAAAAGTGCTACTATTTCATTGAAAATAAAAATTAATGATGTTCTCTAATATAATTAATTATAAAAATTCCATTTTTTTAAAAAGTCATTTCAGTGGTCGATATTTTTATATATATCTTTAAATAACTTTTGATATCTCGCTAGTTTTTCTAAATCAATTTTTAATGTCATAGAACACTACAAACTTTATTTATGATGTTAATTTAAAACCGCGAAAAAAGACTTACTATTAAAACTTCTCATACTTTCTAATACTTTGTTTAAATTTTCAAGAACTATTAATGAACAAGTGATTACAAATAAGCTTGCTCGAAGTTTGCTAATCAAATCACTAATTATCAACTGATTGTTAATTAAAAGAATTTAACGAGGGAATATATAAATTATATCCGAAGAAAATTGCCGAATTATTCGATATTTTTCTAATTATCTTTAATTCCCAACGGGAGATAAAGGAATAAATGATGTGGGTAGAAAAATTGCGAATGTCGTACCAATTTTCACGGTTCGATTGTAACGTATCACAAGAGTAGTAGATTGCGATGCTCTTCTCTGAAGAACGATACGTTCTTTGGCGCAGGCGTTCGATCCTTGGCAGCCTTTTCGCATTGTAAGCGTGGGGAAACGATAAAATACTACACGATAATAAAATAGGGCGCAGTAAAACGAACTGCGGAAGTTCCTATAAAGACAGAGTGAAATTAAATGTTCGCCTTAAAGGTGGTTTAACTTAATACACGTAGAGAAGATGCCGAAAACAATGGCGTAGCATTTAACCGTAATCCAAAATATTTTTCTTGCCGATATACAAACTTTAAACGAGAATTCTACTATAATTCTTTTTTAATAAATCTTTAGATTTTATAAAATTTATGTCCATTGAACAACGTTAGCAACGATTAATAATTATCTGAATATATAATAATATTATAAACATTAACAGAAAATAAACATCAATAAGCTTCTGTACTTATAAAGCAAAAATTATTTTTTTAGTAATTGTTTTAATTTCTTTTTATAATTCTGATATTTTTTAGATAAACGTTTGCGAATAAAACCATTCTTTTATATTGTACTTAATTAAATTAAATTACTCCAAGGAAACATCAGGAAGTTTTTTTAAAATATTTACATTCTATCGCCTACGCCATTGAATTCCTGCTGTAGAGTGCTTTTAGTATTTCTAGGATTAAGGATAAGATTTTACGTTTCACCGGTCCAGCAAAAGCTCACAAGAATTTTCTATTTCTGTTTTACGAACTTGCTTATCCGTAGATCAATATCTCGTGTTATAGCAATGTCAAAGATCTCAATATTAGCGTACCGTGATGTTAAGTCCTGTATCTGTGTCACGACAAGATATCGCGTATAATATCAAACAGTCCCCTGACGATATAATAGGGTGTTTAAGAAATCTCTTTAATCGATCTCTCCTATCGAAAATTTAAGTAAGAACCCACCAATCTTCGTAAATTTTTAATATTCGCGATGAACATCTTGATATCAATATCTTGATAATTAAATTTCAAGTTAAATACTTTTAAGTCATACAGTATGTATATAATGTTTGTCTAAATTGAAACTCTTGGTTCGTTAATTAATCTATAATTTAATTTAACTTTGCTGTACATTAATTTTTCACATAACTAAATTTTTAATTATACATAAGTTATTATTTCGTAAAATTAATTAGCTTTCAATCTCGTGACTCAATCAGATATTTTGTTTACGATTTACTGATATTCCGATTTTGTTTGAGGCTAAAAATAAGGCAAAAGGTTGTTAATTAAATTTTTATAATTAATTACTTTTTATATTTTTCTCTTGAATCCCTTACAAAGAGTTACATAAAGTTTGCGTACGTGAAAGTAATCCCATGAAATATCGATGTGTAAATATCTTTATCACTTAGGTTTCTCTCTGTCTTTCTCTCGAAAAAGAAGAAGGAGAAATAACCTTCGATCCTCGAGAGTAAATGCTGATGCTGTCGGGGGGAATATCATGGCTTAGGGGCGGGTTCACATGTAAATTACGTTATTGTCGCGTCAACGACGGTAGGGTCGTTCACACAAACTACTTGGAAAGCGTATATGCTTATTAAAGACTGGTAATAAAGTTGGAGCGATGGCCACTAATTAAGGGCGAGATATCTACGTCGCTGTAGAAAATCGCGCTTTATCGCCGATCTCGCATAGCCTCCGATAAATCCTAAAGTGATTTTCCGCGTTTTCAAATTATATCCTTCCGAGAGCGGCGTGAAAGCCGAGACGACACGATGGCGATCGGAGGGAAACTGGGATCAGAGAAAAACGAGAGAGATCCAGATATTTCGTTACACCATAATAGCTTACTGAGCCGTACGATGGAAATGCTTTTAACCATATAACAATGAACAAGGATTCGAATTTCGATAAACTTAGCTTCCTACAAAAAAATACTCCGCTAAAAATTTGTTCGAGCAAAATCATGTAATAATATACATACATAAATCATAAAAATGACTATTATTTCCATACTTATAATAATGTTGTGATATGTAATGCAACGAGAACGTGTAAACCACTAAATTAATTATGTGTGTATAAATTTATAAAGATTTACTTGAGAATAAATCGGGAAGATAAATTTTTAAAGTTAGTCTGTAATAAAAAACAAATGCATGTAAAAGCATAAGAAAACTTGAATCAAGAATTCTTAGTTCGAAAAATATCTGAAGCGTGATGCATAATGATAGATTAATAGCAAGACTGCTGGGAGAATATCTAGTGAAAATATAAAAATTGAATATTTTCCATTCCGTTTGTTTTCGCGAAATCATATTGGAACCTCACGAAGTTTACGAAGATCACGACTTCGCGAACACGTTTCGAAGTTGCAACAAATACAACGCGTATAGCGAGGATGTCTTTCTATCTTATAAAGAAGTTTTGCGGCTTCATTCCGCATATAAGAGCTTCCTACAAATGTAACGCAGAGTAGTTTGCTACGTGCAACTTTGAAATCGCTACTCTGTTAAAGACGAGGAGGCAGAAACGCTAACTCGGTTACCAATTTCGTCCGACGAAATTTCCTAAGAAGCGACACAGTGGAGAGAAGTTCGTAGCTAATATTGAGAATTTAATCACGTCTAATGTTGCGAATTTAATCACGACACTATAGCACACAAATCCCCTTCTAAAACAGACATGTTAATTCATTTGTATCGAAGCGTTGAAACCTCTTTTCCGCAATGCTGATTGGTTCTCTCGCCTCTTGTAATTTTTTAAAAACTAAAGCAAAAAATAGCAAAAATTAGCAAATAATTTTTATATCTTATTGTTACGTTCTTATAATTTGGCTCAGAGATAGCTCAGAGATATACTACTAGAGTCAAAAAGTTTCCGGAATGAATTTTTAAAAATTTATTTATTGAAGTTATACAAATTTAAGCTATACTGCCTTCAAAGTACTCTCCTGCATTTTACACACTTGCTCCAACATTCGTACAATTGTTGAAAACATTTCTCGAACCCAATATTTGAAAGTGCCCTCAGCTGTCTCGTCGCAGTTTGAATGACCTCCTCAAAATTCGAGGAACGTTGCCCCGTCAATTTCATTTTTAACCTCGAAAACAGGTAAAAATCGGAAAAAGAAGAATATACCCTGAAAAATGGACAAGAAACAAGTGGGTTTTGCTGAATGACAATCCCTTGCATATCGGTCACTAATGGTTAAAAATTACTTTGCCAAGAATAATTATCGCTCTTGAACAACCACCGTATTCACCCGACCTTGCACCAGCCGATTTTTACCTGTTTCCGAGGCTAAAAATGAAATTGAAGAGGCAACGTTTCTCGAGGAAGTCATTCAAAATGCGACGGGACAGCTGATGGCACTTTCAAATATTGGGTTCGAGGAATGTTATCAACAACTGTACGAACGTTGGGGCAAGTGTGTAAAATGCAGGAGGAGAGTACTTTGAAGGCAGTATAGCTTAAATTTGTATAACTTCAATAAATAAATTTTTAAAAATTCATTCCGGGAACTTCTTGACTCTAGTAATATATCTATTTACCATTACTACTAGTTGTGTTAACAGAAGCATGATTCTGTTTTCTGCAATCTCTCCCGATAAAAGCTGATAAATGCATAAGACGTGACCTATACAAAATATTTCACATGTATCCATCATTTTTCACTATCGGAGCGAAAAATAATCGATTTATTTTACATACGGTCCAATGCATCTCAAAATCTGTTTACGAGTGAGATTATAAAAATTAATTCCTTAAAAATCGGCTTATTAGTTTTGAAACAAATAATGCAGCAATCGCGTATTATATCCCGGATTATCGATAAAAATTGCGATAGATGTTTTAAAAATATGAGACCAAAGGGCGTAATCAAAAAATGTAATTACTTGTGCAGCATTTTACAAAGAATTTAAATGAAAAAAATCTGTATCATATGAAATCGTAGTTATCTTATTAGATACATGTTTACGCAATCGCAATACGTATATATTTTAATTTTCATTCATTGTTTACATTTAATTGTTAATCAAGATAATAATTTGGAACTACAGTCCATAATAATTTTTAGGAAAATTCAACATGAATTTTGATTTAATATCAATAAATATAAAATTTCTCCATTACAGTAGAATAAATATCTATATCACAGTAAAATAAATATCACCGTAAAATAAATATCACAGTAAAATATCACCATTGTAACGTCAGTACACAATCAATCAGTACATAATTTGGTTTTAAAAATTTACACATTTAAAAGTTTACATGGCGACATAAATTTCAATTACAAATACAAATTAAAGTCATCTGACTTTTATTAGTAAGTAATAAATTAGTAAGTAATAAATTGACCAATTCAATCGACCATTTCATTCAACCAATGCTTAATTAATTTAAAATTGATATCAATTTGATATCAAGACTATAGTTCCATATATTCTATATTGTCCCCGACTTTCCTAAGACGACGAATGGCTGTATAAAAACAACTTGTTCTCATGTCTAAAATGAGACGTGTTAAAATGTCGCCTGAGCACGTCGCTTGCCTTCGCGACGAAAAAGATATCAAGGGGGAGAATTCTTCGAGTCGATCGGCCTCTGATCTCTTCTGCTGTTAAACCGTTGCTATTTTTCGGCCACCCCAAGCGAGTAGAGAGTAGGATGGGCAGCGAGGAGGGGAAACAAGAAACGATTCTGACGCAGAGAAAACTGAGGAATTTTACCGACAAAAAGCGCGTCGCTGTGAACACATGAAAAATGATTTTTCCTCTACTCGTCGTCCTCCCTCTCTTCTGCGAGACATTCTCTTTTATTTACGATAGATAACACGCCTGAATAGCGTATACTGCGTATCATCGATAGCCGATTGGATGAAAGGACAGAGAATCATTTTCCGAATCTGGAAAATCGCAAGATAAGAACTGCCAAAAATCCTCGCATTTAATATTATCATAAATAACGAGTTTTCGCGGAGCAAAACTGAGCTAAATCCGCTATTTAAGATGTACTTTAGATACAATTCTATATTATGATCTTTACATTTTATGCTTATTTAATTCGTTTAGCCTTCGAATGATCCGTCCATAATGATGTAAACATCACAAGTGACTTAACAAAATTTTCAGAGAGAAATGAAAAAGTGAGAAAATTTGAAAATTTATAATTAGAGCATTAATTTCTTTGAAAATTATAATGTTGAATTGACCACGAAAATATCAAGGCTGGTTAACATCAATCGAAATGTAATTGGATAAATGTTCAAGCATCGTGAAGAATCAAACCGGTCCTCGGTATATCGAAAAAAGTACCTGACGCGGTGCAATCGATACTGGGATACGATTCCATAGGGAGCGATAAATCGCGGCGGGATTCCTCGCGGTCTATCGGTCGCCGATGTACCGATAGATATGGACTTGACCGTTGCCTTCCGAGAAAAAGTTCAGAAAATTTTATTAGATGATGACTGGGAGAAATAAAAAATATGAGCTTAAGCACATAAATTTTTATTATACGAAATTTTATTTTACTTTTTGTATTTAACAAAACAAAAAAGAAATATTTTCCAACAAAAATTTCGTTTATCGCAGTTACCCAAAATTTCAGACTAAAGTTCGAATTGTAGCTTGAAAAAACTATGATATATATACATCACAAGCGACCTAATAAAACTTTCAGAGAGAAATGAAAAAGTGAGAACATTTGAAAATTTATAATTAAAGCATTAATTTCCTTGAAAATCATAATGCTGAATTGATCATGAAAATATCAAGGCTGGTTAATATACATTTCCTGCTAAAAAATAATATCGTACATATAATATAGTTTTTATCGCTTGTCCATTGAAACGCAATGTTTCAAAGAATATTATTTGCTCACTTGCTTGTTTGTGCAAATGCGTTATTTCCCATCGAGGATAATGTTTGTCTTGCATGTGTGTATGCACGGGGATCGGCCGTAAGATTTTCGATCTGCAGTTGGAGCTCATGTCGTAGATTGTTAACATAAATATATGCCCATCTCAAGCACAGGGTTTATTAAATCGATATCACGATGGTACGGCTCGGAGAGAGGCTTTTCTCGTAGAATACATCCCTCGGGATTGCGACCATTTCCTTTCGGAAATATCACTCTGCCAAACATATCCTACAGACGCGCGAATGGAAGATTGGATGTCCTCCTTTGATTCGTGCATATAACTGCACGCTTCATTTTTCGTGTTTTTATTTTCCTATATTTTATATTTCGCAATTTATCTTATTATGACTGACGAGAAAATAAATTAATTCATTTAATTTTATCGATCTTTGGAAAAGTATAGATTTAAATGTACAATCAACAAGGTGTTAACTTAGAATACGCGAATAACATTTAATAATTCTTATTAAATTCAAAGCATACGGATTAATTAAATTAATTACATTGATTAATATACATTTAAGGAATTAAAAGAGTTTTATAGTTTTACTTGTTTTTCTATATATTTTGATATATGTCTGATTTTATGCGAATAAACGTTCTACTTTTCAAGGTTGAGTACAACCTTAATTGAGTCTTAATTAAAATGTGGCTATCCGTGTCTTACAATATGTAACTTTATATCGTGTATCTTTTTTGATGCATTTTCGAGACGATATTCAAGTAACAACTATAAATACGGGTATGAGACATTTGTTTGGACATACATAACTCCTTGAAGCATAATTCTTACCTCGTTTCTCTGGATTATCTGCCTCTTTATTTCACGTCGTTTCCCGCCAGCGGATTTATAGTGGATTTTCGCTCGACGTCGACGAAAAATATGACGGCGCTTTCGGTTAAAGGTTTTCTCGCAGAAAAAGCGTCATACATCATAGATTACAAAATCGCCGCGCACTTAAGTGTCGGTTAAAAGCTCGTGAAATCGCGCGATTTTTTGATCCTTCAAACGCAAACAGCTCTTACAATTTCCTCCATTGTGGTGCAACATCACATATTTGCGAGCAAATTTCATGCAAATGTATTTTAAATATAATACCATACAACACTTTATATACATATTGCATTTGCACGTACAACAATCGTTCATTTCTCCGCAATTTGTTTACTTTACATTATTGATTTACTATATGTATAATTAATTTGCATCATTCATTTGATTATTGAGTTACAAAAAATGAAATTTTTGATAAAAACAGTCAACATCTAGCGATTTTTGATATATTATTGTAATTTTTTCTTGTAAAAAAAATTTATTCTTTACAAATTAATATTTAAATTAAAAGCTGGTTGAACGTCTAAAGACCCAAATTGTAGATAATTTTTACTGTCAAAAGCATTTGTTTATCCTTTCTATATTTTAAATTTCAAACTAATGATTGGTAGTCCAGATTCTGATTTTCCTCGCGCGATAACATTAAATGTATTTATCATATTCCACATGAAAGCTTCACCAAAACTTTAGTACTAAATTTCAGAATGTGAATAGATGCCATAACATTAATCCCAACTTCTAAGACATATCTACGACTCCCTTACGATAAATTAATGTTAAACTACGTATTAAATAAGCCATTCTCATTGATAATCTTTCCTTTCTTCTTACTTTGTTGATAAGTTTATAAACACACTTACAATAGTGTATGATGTATATTATATGTATTTATTTACTGCGCTATAGTAAGAAGTCTGTCGGAAATTCTATGTGTTACAGTTTTCTTGAACTTGAAACCGCGAAGTTGGAGCTCATATTCTCTTCCTTTTGAGAATATAATACGGTCCAGAATTCGTTCTGGGCCGTAGTTCTCCAAAGCAGAATTACTTCCAGCGCTGTTTGCACACGTAATAAACTAGTAGTAACAGAGGAAGTTTATGCCACAATGTAATATAAACCACTATATTAACATACATATTATCAATCTTAAAATAATAATTATAAGATAATTATAAATATAAATATTATTTTTTCAAATACCACATTTTTCAAAAGCATTGCAAGATAATATCATATATAAAATGATAATTATTAATTTTTTAAATAAAATACAAAGTACATCATATTTATCTTACTGGGACAGTTATTTTCGTTCCATAATAAAAAAATAAAATGTCACGAAGTGTTGTTCTTGATGATACTCTCTTAACCGTTTCATCAATAAAAATTTATTTAAAATTAGAAAAAAAGATTGGAGATTAAAAAAAATTATTCGGGATAAAGATATTAGCTCCATTTTTATCAGAGTTTGAAATCTGACCAACGTAGAAAATCATCAATCTCATTCATTAATGTCCATTTCTACCAATGCAGATTAATTTTAATCTCGGTTTAATTTACTTTTTATCTTTTTTTAGAATCAGAAAGGGATGAAAAGTAAATTAAACCGAGATTAAAGTTAATCTGCATTGGTAGAAATGGACATAAGGGATTGATCTTTTATAAACGATTGACGCTCGTCAAGCGATTCAAATAATATCGAGAAGACCTTCGCGCATCTTCCGCAAATTTAATCCAGTTGAAGCACCGCTTGGAATTGTTCCGCGCGATGTTATCTACGCTTACTATTCACATCTATATTGAACTTTCCCAGTACCAATAACGTATACCATAAACAAAAGGTTGTTCACATAGCTGAAATTAATGAGGGTGGCTACTGAGTCAGCGAGAAACGGGCGGAAGGGTCAAGGCATGTTCCAGATTCGTGAATTACTTGTATGTAACTGCAAATGTACTACTTGCTAACAAATATTGTTTAATTACTATATTCCAAAATATAATTAGCATTAAATGATTATGATTATCGACTAGGAGTAATCCAATAATCACTCTTAAGAGAAATAACTCTTGAATGCTTAATGGTAAATATTTATTATTGGTAGAAATTATTATACTACCAATAATAAATATTTATTGGCAAGAGATTATATATGAATAAATGGAAACTTCTGGTTGAAGTTTATTTGTTTATCCAAGAACGAAAATTTTAAATAAGGTAATATAGAATCGAGCGATTTTAAATGCGTTCTTCAAGTTGTTCACGTTGCCTTAAAAATGCAGTAGCGCTGTCTCGGGAATGTAATGTCTGCGGTAGCGTTAATGGTGACAGCTGCCAATTTATTACTATTACGCGCAACGCGTCATTACAGTCACGTTTGCCGTGATGATCACATTTACCATTACCTTCGTATCTCCGATGCTCAAACTTGGATTTGTTACAACAGCACGATCCGTTCGACGGGCTTAGAGATCTGTCGCCGCGCAACCTGATACTCTTAAAGTCCTAAAGAGGAATCATTGTCATAAATCTATTTCGCGAAATAGAGCATCGGGGATCGATAGACGTGCCGTTTATGGAGAAACCGGCGCGCCAGTGACGACGGGACCGCTATAACGTGAAATAATGATCAGGCCATATTCGGCCAAGCAGCTAAATCGTAGTGCGAGATGTCCCAGAACCAGAGAATGTTCTCTTCCTTTCATCAATCTGAGGTCGATTTTTTTATTAGGAACAACATTAAAGGCGATTAATTTCATTTCTCCAATTTTTACGTTGCAGCTTTTTAATTAAACTTTATATATAAAACAAACTTTATTAAAACAAATTCTATTTGATATTAATTAAAAAAGATAAAAGACTTTACATGTACTTTCTTAAAGTTTTATCGTCAAAATTGAGTTACTTTTAATTATAAATTAATTGTAAATTGCTTGAAAGCGAAATTGAAAAAAGCGATAAATATCTAAAATATTTTTATTGAGGAGATAATGATGGCTCAGAAGTGCAATATATATACAAAAAAACAATTGTTTGTTTTACAGTACTATGTAAAGCGAATCGTCGCAGTGGTCGATAATTCGTCGCTGCAACGTGTCAACGCTAGGCGCAATAACGCAAGTCATGACTATACTTTTCGGGGCGCATGAGCCTGTCATGCGCGACACTTTGATCGAGATTGCATCCTAACGAGAGACTCGTGCCACGAGCTTTGACGTTTTGATTACATACGCAGTACATACGTTTGTGACAGTTCCTGAGCGCGTATAATTGGCAACAAATGTCGCATATGAAGTCAAAGTCATGTGACAAAAATATAAAATGTATCGAGACCTATCGAGAACAGTGATTCAGAACTTTTATTTTCAATCAATAACAATTTACATTATGTATGTTGTATAAAATATTTTTCAGATGAAATATATGTATAGCTAGGTATAGATACAGATACTATATGTACATGAACATAGATATTATATTTTTTATTTCAATTTTATACAGAATATATCGGATTTGTTTCATAATTTTTTAGCAGACGCATCGCCAAATTTCGTATTAAGAATTTTACGTTCACATTATTTGATATTCAAATCTAATTTTATGCAATAAAAGAAGAAAAATCTAATAATCTAATCTATAATACATTATTAAATATAGGTTAGGTATAGGTCACGATCGCATTGAGGAATATTGCTCGATAATAGATTTTGTCTCGCTGATAGTAAAAATGTAACAATTTCGTTTTAACTTGACTGTAACTTTCTTATTTGAGAAATTGACATGTTCATGTTGAAATTCGTATGTCTAAGCAACATTAATAGCTACATTACGAATCCAAAATTAAACTAATAACTTGTTAATATATTTAACTCCTTCATTAGAATTTATAATTTACCCGGATAGTAATTAAGAAATAATTTATTTCTTAATTAGTTCTTCAACGGAAGATCCGTGTACACTGTATGACAAAATTTAAAAATAATGGTTGCAATTTAAGCTCGAATCGCTCCGGTGCCCTTATTCTCTAGATCATGGTTCCCATAGGGAATATTTTCCCATCAGGTACTTCAAACTCGTTCGGATGACTTCGCGTTCATCAAGCGCTTCTCCCCAAAGGATCAAAGCTATTCAAGTTGAAAAAAAGTGAAAAGACATCGTCATCTAATCTTCCGATATTACGTTTTTTCAGTCGTCTACTGTCCGAGCCGTAATTTTCTGAAAATCTAGGAAACCGCCTATCAGCAGAAATGCATAAAGGGGCGATCGTAACTGGCAGTAACGATGGTACGTCCATCGAATCGATTGTTATGGTTATTGCAGATGTGATATGGAAGCGTTTGTGTCACATGGTAACACAATAATGACCAAATCATGTGTTCGATGGTGCGTATAACCCGCTATTCGATAGGATAACCCAGAAGCGTCGTATCTTATTTAACGGTATTGTGCATTCGGAGAGAAAATATGACCGTTCAAAATCGTTTAATTCTTTTTAATGTCTCGTCAAATTATCTTGTTGCCTGAAACTTTATTAAAGTTTACATTGATAAAATCATTAATCTCCAGCTTTTTGACGCGCATTTTTCTTTAGATTTTCTTACATGTTTTATATAACGTTAATTCTCAGTAGTATCAAGATTTGCTATTATCACCACGTAAAAGCAGCGGTATAAAAATTCAAAAACTTATGGAAAGCTCTTATTTAACACTTTACTGGGAAACTTAGAGTTAAAGTTTAATATAACAGGAATGGGGTACTAAAACTTTTCTTAAAAGAACTAATAGTTTTTAAGTTATATGCGAGTGAATGAAAATGAACGACTTTACAAGAATCAAACTTCTGAAATCCGAAAAAAAGTTTTATATTATTTATTTATATCGTTTCAACTAGGCTTTAATAGAACAATTTAATGATTTTATTTATTAAAATATTATCATTTTGTAAATAACTTTAATAGAAAATTAAAATGTCGGAGAAGTGAAAATCAATAAAAGTTTTATGTGTGTACAAGATACATACATATATTTAAGTATACAAGAACCATATATAAACATACGTAAGTTCTCAATTACTAAAAACATTTCCAATTGCAACTTCAGTATTTCTCTTACTCTTGCGAGAGATCAAGATCGATTAGTCCGTTTAGTTGATTTACGCGGGAAGCTGCGGCAGTTTGCGAAAATTATCGTTGGCCAATTACCATTTAGATGCGTAACAACGCGTATTGGTTTTGGTAATCGGTGATTAAACAGCTAAAGAGCTATAAATTATGACAATGCGATAGAATTAGATTATTTCGATCGGTATTTATGCTACTGTTTGTAGCTATAAGCGATTCTGATTGGACGATACAGGAAGTTATTGTATAAATATTTCATGAAGTTGATGAATGCAGTAACTATTGCGTTTGTTTGATGTCAATTAGACGACGATAGTGTCAGTTATCAATTTCAATATACTCAACAACGTGCCATTAAATACATTTTCTTTGTGTCCATTTCAATCAATGTTACATATTGCATATTATAACATATATAACAAGAAGCCAAATTCATAGCGGAAATTTAATTTTAAGATAAAACGATAATTGCTGCTTTGATGCCAATAATGAAGAAATGATCATCAAATCACGATAATTAAATTAATTAATTAAATGGTATCGTTAAAATGTTGAGGAAACATTAATATAGTATAATTAAATAATTTTAAAAATTATAATATATATTAATCAAAAGAAGCTAATATACACGTATCATTACACATCTTGTTAAATATAAATATAATTTTTTTTTTCAGCAATAGAAATTGTATGTGACAACTATATAAAATTGCTATCTGATTTGTCGTTTATTTAATGCTTCTGTATGCTTTTTTGTATTGCAAATAATTTAATGCTTCTGTACTGCTTTTTTGTATTACAAATAATTACATGAAAATGATATTAAAAGAAACATAGAGTATAGGCTTTTGTACGATTGTATTTCTTTAAAAAATTATAAACGATTATAGCTCAGCACATCTCAGAACCATATGCTTTTCCACGGATAATAAAATAATTTGATCATCTTCTTTTCTATAAAACAGGAACTACGTTTTTTTGTACGATATTCTTTTATTTTTAAATCGAAAATGTGCTTATCTCAATTTTTCTTAGAAATGGAGCAAGTCAGAATATAAATCTTCAATTATACGAATCTTCAGGTAATAAGATTCAATTATACGAATGATATTGTAACGCTCGAACTTAATTTTTTACACACAATGCTAATTATGTAAAATGAAATAAGATGAAATTAACTTTATTTCTTTTGCACGTATTGTAACGGAAAGGCGGTGTATTTATAGAGAAAGACGCATAATGAAATTTATCGAAAAAAGTTCCTGAGCTCTGATGATTTAAAGCATCAAGTAAACTGAGATGAATATAACTCGTTACGGTAATTTATTGCGAAAATTCTGACACTGATTAATGGTTGGTTGCCTTCACTACAGCAAGCGTAACATTTTCGTTTGGGGAAATGTAAGCGTCATCATCCGAATGCAAACCTAATTAATCTCAAAGTGATTATCTCAATAATCATCTCGGCTAGTTTAAGCCTAGCTAGTTTGAGCGAAAAGGAAGCAGTTAGTTGAAAAAGTTTCGGCGAAAAATGTGGAAACGGCAGGTTATATTAACCATAATTTTTAACTTTTAAATGAAGTTGTAATCTCTCAAGCATTTTAGTCAAAATAACATGTTCTGAATTTTCATGATTTATTAAATTGATATAAATCGTGATATATGACACAAAAAAATTGCGCATACTTGTTACTATAGTTGTATATATTTTATACTATTAAGCATTTTTTAAATCCAATGTTAATATATACTAATTATCTTTTTAAATATAATTCTTTCTCGCCATCTTTTGAATTTATTCGACTATAAATTTAGACTTACATGAACATTTTAGTTTATTGTTTTACAACTTTTTACAGTAATGTTTTCAAAAGTTAAAAATAACTTTAGCGCAAATTAAAATCGCAAAATACAGCATGTATTATCGTGTGCATTTTCATTATTTTCAGCCTTGAAATATTAATGCAGCAAAATATCGGTTTATTAACGAATAATACATACTTACATACTTAATCATATACATGAGTGATAAAAAAATTAACACACGTGGCTTATATTATCGCAATGAATTTAATGCAAGTGCTTTTCATCATTAATTTCTGTCGTTTAAAACAACACTTAAAATGTAGAAGAAACTTTTGTACGGTTAAATAACAGCATTCTTCTTTATTATCATAGTATGTCAATAACCCAGATAGAAAAGCATGCAGAAAAATTTTAGCCTCATTTTAATTTTAAAATATAATGTCTAATATATTGCGTAATAAGTCTACATTTAAATTTAAAAATCAGTAATTCTAAATTTAATTATTGTAACATTTAGCAATCTTTAAAAAATTGATGCCTAAAATAAATTCCTATATAATTGTAACATCAGTGAGAATCATCTTAGCACAATTATTACTGAATACATTACAGAAATTAATTTTGTCAT
>VBVR01002622.1:0-21487 GCA_011638315.1 Tetramorium parvispinum
CCCTTAAAGTTGCACCATTGCCGATATAAAAAAATATGTGTCTATTATGTTTGGCTGATCTACAAATATACTGAGTTTCATTAAAATCGACGAGTCATGAGCAAAAGAAGGGTTACTTGTGAGTATGAAATCGAGATACTCTCTATTAATAAATATAACATTTTTTAATATTTTTTAATCGAAATGAATAGTACCAGTAGATACTAATGCTCTTACATCTTTTTTAGTAGATCCTATTCTAATCTTTCAGTCAGTAATTTATCTTAATGAAATCTAAACTTTTTACACAGAAAAAAAACATTAATTTCAAATCAACAATATTATTCTCATATATACGGAAAAATATAAAATCTTCTTTTAAGATTTTGATAATCTTAAACAGCTAATAAGTTGCTCACATAAAGAAATTTTGTTTCTGTTTAAGATTATCAAAATCTTTAAAGAAGATTTTATATTTTTACATATATATGAGAATAATATTTTTGATTTGAAATTAATGTTTTTTTCTGTGTATTGCGTATAAACACGAACAAGGAAAAAAAGAAATAAAGGTAGAGACACGTGTTTACGAAACAGGAATCTCAGACAGGAGCTATTCTATGGCATACTGTACAACAGCGGGGGGTCGGAAAAGAAAGGAAGAAAAGGAGAAAAAAGTAGCGAGACAACTTGACAAACCATCAGATCTAATGCCAATTAGTGCCATTCTCATGTACGAATAAGCCCGCAGGAAACTCTCGACGAGGCCACTTTGAAGTTTCTCCTCTTTTTCTCCAAAGTTCTCTTTATTTGAAGACTCAGGTATACAAGCCGTATTCGCTAGTTTATGCGTAGCTGTAATCTCCCAGCGAGTATCCTTTCAAATACCGTTTCTAACAATAACATTAACAAGTGTAAAATTCTTTAAAAAGAACTTTCCGCAGGGAGCTCAGTTCTTAGAGAAATAGAAAAACTGACTGAACTAGCAATAAAATTATGTCTTCACAGCGGCATGGCACGAATAAAAAAAATTTGTGTTTAGGTCAGAATAGAATGACGAAGACGACTCGAATCTATTCGGAAGTTACGGAAGGTAGGGAAAGCGACAGGTAGCCGGAGGCCACTTTAGAAATCACGGGAATCTGTAAGTAAAGCATTCTCTTCCCTCAAACTCTTAACGATCAATTCACGACATCACGAGGATTTCGGGGAATAAATACCATAGGAGCGCTCTCCGTGTCCGATTAATACCACGGAGATTATTGGATAGCAATATAGGGATACCCACGGAGTTTCTAAACGGCCGTCTATTCACATTTCATTCACGTGCTCTCACCAAACACCTGCGACGGAATTGGCACATCAGACTTTTCTAGAGCCGCACATCGCCGCGATCGACTAATTACACAGCCCAACGAGATATTTAATCATCATGACACGTGTTTTTTTTTCCTTGGGTCGCGCATCAGCGGCAGCGATTATTATTTATTACGTCGTAAAGCATATCGTTGAGTAAAGAAACGGAACGACACGGAACAAAAAGGCGCGGGATAGATCGCTCGTCATATCGAGCGTGTTGATCACGCCGGGGGGAAGAGGAGGGAGAGGGGGGGGAGTACGCGAAGGGTATCTCACTCGACCCGTCATCGATTGCGTGTATCACGCGAAACCGCTTCCTACCGCCGGTCGCCGCGCATTAACGTGTAATTGTATCTAAAAGTAAATACAGACGTCTCGCGATAAAATCGGTAAACGCCTCGCGCGTTACGCATTAGCGTCGGGCAGATGCACGGCCGTTGCGCCATAAAACCGCCACGGGAAGGAGAAAGCGTGAGGTAAGGAAAGTGGAAATTAAAACCGTCGCTGCCTCGCCGCACGGCTGGCGCGCAGCACACACGTGCACACGCACACACGTGAAGACATAACGCGGCGCGCCATACATACGTATCCCGCCGCGGAGTTCCTCCATCCATTCGGCGGCGCGGCACCGTGTAATTACGTCGGGCGAGAGCACGAGATCGCGATCCGGCTCGGCCAGGAAACGTATAATGGGAGTATAATGCGTGAAATTTACTGGCCGCATCGGCATAATGGACGACGTGACGTTCAAGATATCACCGTGATTCCATATTTCCGAGCGATGCGCGCGCGCGCGCGCGCTCGCGGTTCAACGCGGCGAAGCGTTACGCCGCGATTCACCGCGTGTATACGCGTCGGTTTATATCTCGGATTTTAATACGAGCAATTACCGGGACGGGACGGGACAGACCGAATCGGCCCAGTCCGGAGGCCCTGCCCTAGCGCTTCGCTTTGAATATCCGCATCGGCATCGCATGCATTTAACGCGCGCGGTCGCGGCCTGTAATTTCGCCGAGTCGAATTTCAACGTTGCGCCGTATCATCGGATATCGCCGCGCTAGGCGCGTCGATCGCGCGGCAGCGCGGGGATTCAGATTCAATTAATCCCATCGCGAGGTATCCGCGTGTTTATATCGGCGAAAAAAAAATTCGAATTTTCAACATTCACGAGACGACTGGTAAAATCGCGTGACTCTCCGGACACTTGAGGAATCCTCGGGTATCTGATCAAACACGAGTGGCGCGATCGTTAGAGAAGCATTATAGAGCTTCCTGTGCTACGCGCAATCTCTCGTGAGAGCCGGGGTCTTGCGCAATCCGAGATTAACATATTACTAATTAAGCAGTCTCCGCATGCGTCGCGCCTCGACGCGGAGGAATTAAAAATGAACGGCGACGAAGGCGAAGGGAAGGAGCCCGGCGCGACTGGTTACGCGCCGCCGCGTTTTTTCAGCTGTGCACATTCGGACGCGTTTGAACAGCGTGTCGGCGCAAACAGACCGATTAAAAGTATCAATATTTACCGAATTGGGGGTCCTGCGCAAACGTGCGCCGTGCAGTTTACAGGAGGTAGTAAACCCGGCGGCGAGGTCCGGTCTCTCCAGTACGCGCGTGTGTACGGGTGTACGTAACGACGCCCGTCTGCCCGTTGACGTTCGCAACGTGTACCCTACTAACTAACGTTAGCACTTCGCACCACCGTTCGTCCCATCCGTCCTTTCGAGCGGAGTTACGGAACGCTCGTCGCCTCCTCCCACCCCCCTCGTCCCTACTCTTCCGTCCCAATATTCGATTTCATAGAGAGTGCCGCTTACGCGAAAAATATTTTACGAATGGATGCAGACTTTCGAGACACACAGGAAACATGTTTGTTAGATGTAGAAAGGACTTTCTCTCTCTATCTCTCTTTCTCTTTCGTGAATTTCGACATTGAATTTAAAGTATTCAACACTGAACACAAATACGTGAAGGTTTTAATATGTATGTAGTATTTAATAAAAAAGCAAAACTCAAAATCACACAGCTGGGCGACTCAAATATATCGCAGAGTCAATACAAGTTGATATCGATATCTAAACTTTTGTCGAGACAACTTAAAGACGATAAATTAAGTTTAAAGAAAATGTGTTTCAATGTGTATTCTTCAGGTATATCTCACAATACATTGATGATATCTTGATACATGATATACAATGTGTGTATAACAAAAATTTGACCTGATCCTTTCAGGGAATTTTTCTACATGCCTGCTACCTGACCGCGTCCGGTGTACCGTCTATTATTACTGTTATTACAGTAGGGTCGGGCCTTTTCCTGAAACTCTCATTACGCTGCCCGTTAGGCCCCCTTTCTCAGGTTAACGACACCGGCACAGAGTGACGTTTGAGTATCTCGCACGTCACGTCACTCGCAATGATCCGTAAACGTGTACAATGCCTTTTTCTATGAGTCACGTCCGAGTTACGTTTGACTAACTGATTCGATTAGCGGATTGCGAAAAAATTGTTTGTCCGCGACATTTTTACGCGCTTGGACGCCGCGCGCTTTTTCAGCGCGGAAGAGTTGCGTCGCGGCGAGGCCAAAAAAGAGGCGTTAATATCCCGTAATGGACGGATGGACGTTTATACACCCGGACGAGCGGGAAAGAAAACCGAGAAACGGCGCGAACGTGACGGGACTACGCAACCAAACGGGCTCTCCGGCGAGCTGGACACGAGTCGTGCGCGACGGCTAAGTCGCCATTATCTCGACCGGGCCATTAAATGCAGACAGCGCCGAGAGTCCACCGCGGCACGGACGGTGCTACGCTCGCACGATTCACGGATCAACGATTCCGACGTGCCGTGGCGAAACGCTTTTCGCACGGCCTCGCGGAGCCAACAGTCGGACGACGACGCAAATGCGATTGTTCCGCGTTCGTACCGCCGAATTTTCGGAGCGCGCCGGGGAAGCACGTGCACGTGCACATGCACGTGCGTGTGCACGTGACGTCGTTGCATATCAAACAAATTCAATTTATCGATACTTATGTATACATATATACATGTATGTGCGGTCACAGTTCAAGATTCAGCAGCATCTCGCAAACACGTGGCTCCCACGTGGTCGCTCGCCTCGGTCGCGATCCTGATTTTCCTCGCTCGCGAGGCACCGCGCGACAATGAAAGTTTCCGCGAGCGATCGGAATCGGATATGCGGGAGAAGAGCGCGGAACGCCGAGCGTCGCGATCGAGACGGCGAAACTCGAGAAGCCGCCCGGGGACTCGTTGACGACGGATCGTGTTACGCGAGAGGTGCGAATCGCGTAGTCGGAGCAACGGAAACGCAATCGAGCGCGACTGCTCGAGCACTCCGAAAAGAGATTGTCATCCTGCGGTGTGATTTATCCCTTCGACAATCGGCAAAAGCACGACAGAGAGAGAGAGAGAGAGAGAGAGAGAGAAGTTGAGGGGTTAACAACGATGTAAATTACAGACGTAAATCAGATCGCCCGGCACGCGCGGCGCCGGTCCGCGCCGGCGCGCCGCGTCGCGGCGGTGCATCGAGTATGCAACGTGCTGCAAAATAGACCGGAGGCGATTTCGTGGGGGAGAAGAAAAAAAAAGGAGCGCGGCCGGTTCGCCAAGTAAACCCATCGGCGCCCACGATCTCTCGCCGTCTAATTGATCCCAAATGGCAAATGGCAGCCGATTCGGCCCGCGCCGCGTGGAGATAGGATCGCGGTTATCGCACCGCGAAATACATCACCGCCTCGTGTCGTCGACGCCGTTATCGGCCGTGCATTCCGGCGGGGGAGTGTATTCCCTCCACCTCCCCCCCCTCCTCCGCTCGGCATAGGCGCCGCGCGTTTCCCGGCCCTAATTTATTCGGCCTGAGAATTTACATCGATTAAACCCGATAGCTGTTTAATGGTTACACAATTGCGGTTTACGCAGTTTATGCCCGCCGAATGCCATCGTCGATACAGCGAATATACAAATAAACAACAAAGTTATTGTTATTATGATTACGCGAATTATTATTGTTATTATGTTAATAATCTGTGCTCACCGGATGCCTGGCGGCAGCGGCGGCCACGGCGGCTGCGTTGATTCCGGCGCTTCCTGGATACATCCTTCCTGCGCGTGGTTTCCCGCGCGATGTGTCCACGTAGGTGCCTGGCCCAGGTAATCTGCACGACGTGTCCTGACTTTGGCGGGAGACGTGACTCCGGCTCTGCTAATTCAGTGGAGACGCGTCATATCACCCGCGGCACACTCACTCGCGCGACCGAGGGAGGCCCCGGCGGGGGGAGCGGGGGGGTTACAACAAACAACAACAACAGCAACGGCACAACAGCAACGGCCGATAACAGTGGGAGAAGGGGGCTCTCCACTCGTGATGACGCGCGTCGTAATTTCGCTCCCGAAGTCGCCGCGCTACGAGGAAGGCGACGATCGGCGGCACTCCCGGCGATGACGTGTCGTCCCGCGACGACGCGCTACGTTCCGCTGCGACGCGTATGCGAGCGTGATTCGCAACACCCCGTTTCCCCGCGGAAAATCCATCGGCGGTCGCCACCAATCCATCCGTCACTACCGTCTCATCGGATGCGCGGGAGGCAGCCGCTTCGAGTTGCACCTCTTCCTACACTCGCGCGCGGGTAGCGGCCCTCTCTTTCTCTCGGTTCGCCGGGTCAGGTGAGGCTGGTCGTCGCACTCATTCGGAGTCACGCACGACGAGCCGACGGGACGAGGCGCGAGCTCGAGCTCCGCGCCTTTCTTTGTGCCCCGCAAAATGCGAGAGACCAGCGCGGTCTAACCTTACTTTTTTTCTCTCCGGTCGGTAAGGCAGGGGAAACCTGCCTGCCGTCGTCCTCGTCGTCGTCGTTGTCGTCGTCGTCACGTCGGTGAAACACTCGCCGGAAGCGCTCCCTCCGAAGAACACGCGTTTCCCCCTCGTATCCAACACACGCGCGTTTACTACGATCTATTTACTTCACTCTCGCTTCCTCCTTCGCCTCCTCCTCCTCCTCTCCTCCCCCGATGGCGGCGTCGTCGTCGAGCAACACTGACGCGCGCTGGCACACACGCTGGCACACTGCACACACTCCGTTGTTTACCCGAGTGGCCTGAGAGCGCGAACGGTACAGGCGCGCGCGCGCTCGCGCGCACACACACACAAAACACACACACGCTCGCACACGGCCGCCGCGGGATGCGAGGGTTCGGTAAACGCAAGCTCGCCGCGGAAACGCAAAGCTCGAAGACCGCGCGGAGAGAGGCGGATCGATCTCGACTTGCGGAAGTTCTCGCGAGTATGATGGTCCCGACGAGCGTCGTGAGGCGCGCGAGCAAAATGGCGCAAGACGAACTTCCCGCGACGACGGCTGCGGAGCGACTAACGGGCGCGATGGTGGGAGACCGCGTTCTCCCCTCCACCCGCGTGACTCCAGCGCCCCGCTCGACCGCCGCGCCGCGCCACGCCGCGCCGTCGCTCCCCCTAATCGGCGACTCTCCCACTTGCTCGTTCCCGCGTCGACCGCCGCCTCGCCCCCTCGTCCCCCCTCGGCCCATCGGTCCCGCTACTTCGCGTTTAAAGCCGCCAAGCATCCCCTCGAATGTCTCTCGTCTCCTCCACGCTCGTATTAACCGGCGCGATAGCTCCTTCGCAATTAAGTCGCGTTACGTAAGGATCTCGAAAAGGCGAGCACGAAAATCACGGCTCGTTAAAACGTTGCTCTACGCGTTCCTCTTACAAACTCCATCCGTCTCTCCCTCCTTCTCGCTCTCTCTCCCTCTCTCTCATCGATATCCTTCGTATCTCCGCTATTCTTACATATGGCTGATCCGTTTTATCGAGCTCCTTTCCAACGAGAAATGTTGGTCGTGATTTTCGATCGTCCACGCGCGTCTTTACGATCGCCTTTAACGCGTCGCTCGTCGCCGATGAATGGCAATTCCATCGGAATGGAATTATATCGTCATTAAAGCGGGGGAGGGGGGGGCTGCGTTCCCAATTTCGCCGTCACGGCGTGCAACGGCTTGGCGCACTCTCGGCGGCACTTTGACATTACGAACGATATTGCGAAACGCGTCGCGCTCCCAATTCGTTTCCCTTCCGCGAGCGTACATGCAAAAAGATAACTCGGTGCGCTCTCTTTTTCCCTCTTACTCATCGGCGCTTTATCGACATCGATTACCGACCCGTCTGTTTTTTCGCCGTGGCCCCGCGGAGGCATTATCGCCGCGCGACAACGGCGTCGCGGAACCGCGCGCAAATAATATTCGCGCTCGATCGCCGATTTCGGAATCCAAGCGATTCGGCGTATCAATCTCGCGAGAGACGGTGACTAATAAAAACTCGTCGCTTACCCGGCGTCGTTTATTCTCGACGCTGGGTACTCCACGACGAGTAGCTGGATGCCCGCGCTCCGACTACGAGCTTGTGATTTTTGTGAGTCTCGGAACGGAGAAACGCCCGGGTCCACCGGGTACCGAAAAGTTCTCGGTTGCGGACGGATATGCGGCGCGGTATAAAACGAGGATAGACAGAGAAAGAAAGAGAGAGGCGCGGCATGCCGAGCATACGCGTCGGTATTAGTCGTTCCTCCGGGTTCGCTACGGCGTGTGCAAACAAATCGAAAGTTTTTCGCAAAATGGCCGTCACCGGGCTGACACGGATGTCCGCGTAAACTCCCTTTCACCCCTCCTGCCCGCGCCCCATCCCCCGCCGCGCTTTTCCCCGCGCCTCGTTTCCCCGCTTGTCGACCGGCTGCCTCTCTCGCCACTCGTGATTTCCCTCACTTCCCACACTACCACAAATATGGCGCCTCCACCCGTTTTCCCAACCCCTATACAACGTAGCTCCGCATAAAGCGACAGAGCGAGAGAGAGAGAGAGGGAGGGAGGGAGGAATACGTACACGTACGCCAGCGCGCGCGCGCATACACTCGTACGCGATATAACCGGAATATATATGTATAACCGTGTACGTGCACGTACGTGTGTGTACACGTGTTACGAGGGTGCGCGAGTGTGTAGCGAGTACCATCCTGTACGCGCGATTGTGTGTGCTAAGGGGGTGCCCCTATGTGAATATCGCGCGGCACACAGTCCCAAGCAGTTTCCTACTTGATTGCCGCTATCGTCCGCTCGCCTCGTAAAGGCGCTGACTCCGCGCGGACTGTGCCGTCGTGATCGCAACCTCGACCAATCGGCGCCCGCCTAGCCGACACTTGGCCAATCGCCGCGCCGTCTGGCGCGGCCGATCGACTCGACGGCGGCAAAGAGTCGAATGAAAACGCGACCTCGGCCAATGGCGCGGCGACTTTTTCAGATGACGGGCGTACGTGGTGTCCGCGCGGATCGCTCGCTCTCGCTGTCCCCCCGAGCCTCTGCGAGAGAACGTACCCATACTGAATAAAGGTGCTACGCGAAGCCGCAGCGAAACATGAAAAATAGGGGGCCACACGAGGAAAAACACGGACCCGAGGGAGGAAGGAGGATGAAAGAGAGAGAGAGAGAGAGAGAAAAGGTGGAGATGGAGGGCGCTGTTGGATGGATCCTACGAACCGAGACACCGAAGGCTGGGTGCAGTCAGGGTTGCGTGGGATGGGTCGGGAAAGGAGGCCGGGACGACTAGAGTATAGAGGCCGAGGATGAGAATGGAAAAGTAACATAACGAAACGTCGATCCCATTACCTGGAGCTCTCCCTCTCTCTCTCTCTCTCTAACCCTGCCGCGCCATACGCTCCGCCGCTGTTGCACGCCTCACCGCGCGCTCCACCACGCCGCGCCACTCCGCGCCGTGCAATCATTCCCGCTTTCGACCCTTAATCCAAAGGAGGATTAGAAAAGCCCATTGTCATGCTCCGCGGAACGCGGGATGGGTAATACGCGTACGCGTATGCGCGACGCGCCGTTCCTCCATGCACCTCTGACACGTACCGACGTGCGCGGGAGAAGAGGGAGAGAGAAAGATCTCCCTAATAAAATATAATAAATACGCGACGAAGCGAGACGCGGCGCGCGTACGTACGCGGCGATCGCGGTTCCGTTTATCGCGGGAATCGTGCACTTTTTGCACGATTCAACGACGCGGTGCGCGCCGCGGACGACGAGTCTATCCTCCTCGCCCTCGCCGGGAGTCCATAACCGCGCGCCACTCTCTCGTCCTCGCGCCAGCTCGCCGGCCGGCTCTTTATCTTGTTTTCGCGGGGCGAGAAGGAATATAAGGTAGTGCCGCGGAGTGTTGGCGAAGCTGTCGGTCGCGCTTGGTCGGCTGCGGTTTACGCCAAGCCGCCTCGCCTCGCTTCGCCTTGCCTTGCCTTGCCTTGCCTCGCCTCGCCCGCCTGCCAGTTTGCGTGTTCGTTCGCAACGTGGATACCTCTACGTGTCCCCGACACGGCTTGGGGCCCAGCTCGAGTCAGCTCGGCTCGGCTCCGGTGCTCACCGAATGGTGGAGGAGAATTGGAAGGAAGCCGCGAGGCGCGTAGCTGCGCCACGAGAGTGCGATGGAGACGACGGAATGCGAGAGGAAGGGCGCGATATACCGCGAAAAGCGCCGACGAGCGAGACACTCTGCCGTACCGTACCGCGCCGTCCGCGCCACGCCGGCAGGCGGCTACGAACCGGTCGCTGCGGTTGCCGCGGTTAACCGCGCCGGTGCTCTCAACCCGCGGCGACCGCGACGGTCACGCAGCCGCGCTGCGCCGGGCTCTTCCTCCGCACGTACAACTCTCTCGAAACGGCCCGATAGATTCGCCAAATTACGCTTACGAGAATGCTCTCGGCGCGTTACATCTACGCGAAAATGTCGTGCCCGCATGAAAACCGATCGATATTTCTCGAGCCTCGCGCTATCTCGTCCGGGAGATAATTCGCGCGAGTAATTGGAGAACATAACCATTCACCCAACGACCATCACTCATCGCGCAGGAGGATGCTATTTTAATTAATCGTTATCGGTCGAGAGCCTCTTCGCGACCAGCCTCCCGGTTTTCGTCGTCCCGGAAGAGAGGGAGAGGGGAAGCGAGAGAGGCTCAAAGGAGGCCCACAAAATGACTTGTGCGCGAACGTAGTCTACGGTCTTGCCAACGCGGAGATTTGCGAGGATGACGGAGCGCTCTGTGAGAGCACTCTCGTTAATATTTTTGCTCTTGGACGACGGCAAGCACGCACGCGCACACACCGCGGCAGATTGAAAATAACTAAATGCCGAATCACCACCGCTACTAACGGCGCTCACACACATGGAGCTTAATGGAATGTGGAATTTTACTGTTCCGACACTTTTCCATTATGCAAATGCGCCAAACAACTGCTTCGCTCCGCGATACGCATCGAGGAATCAATTTTAATTATCGCCCCAACGAATAATTAACAGATCATGTATTCGGATTCATCAAAAAAAAAAGAAAAATTCACGTAAAGACTGATGAATGATTGCTGTGCGCTAATTGATTGCCGAAATCATTGTCGATACATCAATGGAAAAATCGCGATCGTGTGTCTCTCTGCCGCGATTATTTTCTCCGATGTCGATGCAACAGGCCCTTCAAACCCGGGGATTCAAACATAATCCTATATCTCTTGTTATTTTTCGCGCAACCGATCGCGAAGCCGATATTATCCCTAATCAAATCGTTGAGCAACCCTGTACGCGTACGTCATCGCGAGTGGCGTTAACACGCGGTTGACGGGAGTAGAACAGAGAGCAGGCTTCTTGATTAATACCTCACCGATGACAAAAAGTCGTGGAAAAGACGAGCCGACGGCACCGCTTTTGGCAAAATGTTTAGGTTTGATTGTCGACGTGTGTGTACACGTATGCACGTGTGCAAGCGTGTGTATGTGTGTATATTCGCCTCAAAGCTGCGACTCTAGCCACGGCTGACAAATGCCTTCCGCGATTCTGGCAGCGGTGTACCGTTATCCAAATTACAAATAACACACCGCCGTTGACGTTTTATCCAACGCCCGAAGACAAATTGCAGCCAACGTAGGACGGCCGAGCTCGAGATTATCCCCCTCTCATCGCCGCGCCGCGCCGCCGCCACCACGCGTCTTCCAACTACTCTTCGTGGTGTAACCGCGTGTCGTGGACTCGGTTAATACCGGTAGTTGCTCGGCCTCTTGGTCGGCACACGGAATTAACACGGCGAAGTGTATTTATGGATCAGGCCCGACCAGATATCCAGGCAGGCAGATCGTTCCATCTCTTCCTCTCTCCTCTTCTTCTTCTTCTCTCTCTCTCTCTCTTTCGCTCCTTTCCTCTCCGTCTGTGTTCGCCTCGCCTCTCACGTCGGTGTCTCTTTTTCTTCTTCCACGGTGGAGGATTAATTAATGAGACTGGACAAGCCAAGCATTATTACCTGCTTTACAGCGGCGCAAGGCACTGGCGTGGGAATGTCTCTTCTTCCCTCGATTACCGTACGTATAGCGGCGAAATTTGCCGGGGGAACTTGGACCATTAATTTTCATTCGCGATCAGGGCCGTGATAGCTTGCATGATAGGTCCCGGACATGCAATGATCCAACGCGCTGCCGATCACGTTTTTTTTTTTTTATCTCGGTTTCTGTGACGAGAAGTTGAAGGCGGGAAGAATCGGCTTGCTCGCAACGATACGATCTTCCGCGTGTACGTACACGTTGTAACGCTGCTTGCATTTCACATCGGTGCAAACAGCGAACGCAAATTCGTCCCCGGTAATGATTCCTCATCGTTGGTCGCGTCCTTTATCCCGGCTGGGCACGTTGCGCGGAGCGCTCGGGCAACGCCGAGGGCGCGATAATCAAATAACATCGCCGCCCTTGTGCCCGACGCCATTGGCCCACATCCCACCGCATACAGGACGTGATACACGTGTACTCGCAGCGTGTAACGCGTGCTCGAATATAGTGGTCTCTCAGTGTGCCGCGCCGGTGCATTTGCCATGCACTCGCAGAGAGCCGCGTACCACGCGTAATGCACATTTGTAAAGCTATACACGGGGCCCAGCAACCGCGACTAGACATTTTTCACCGTGCCAAGTAACTTCCTTAATTGAAACCTTTTGTGAAGGAACAAAGTGTGTTCTCGGTAACTGTATAAAAAAAAAAGGATGGGCAAGCGAGAGGGAGAGGGAGAGAGGGAAGGGAAAAAGAGCAGAAAAAAAAGAGAAATTTGCCGTCATTTCAACTTTAATAGCAGCAGGAAGAAGAAATTACAGAGCGCGCGATATTAATGTCAGCGCGAAAGAGAAAGCATTATTATAGTCGCGACCGAGACGCCCGCAGCTAAACGCGTAATAGAGCGCGTTTAAATTGGAGCGAGACTTAATTGATTAAAATGGACGTCGCAGCTTGGCTTAAAATTCGATTTTAGGTCAGTCGCAAGAGGCTAAATTAACTAACGAGATATTAGTGCCGCGGGATAATTTAAGACCCTCTGGTAAGACGGTTGCTCTGTCGTATCGAGGTCACTTATACATTGTTAAACGCACCGATCGATTATTCCCCGGATAGTCTGTGACTGTTATCTATGTTGCAACGCTCATAAATAATTATCGATACCTCCGAAGTGCCGAGATATTTCTGTAGAAACTTATCTGCGGCTTTGGACACCGATTTTGGAAGAGATTTGCAAACGTATGTGCAAGACTCGTCGGCCAGACGAAAATTTCGATACATGCGGAAGGATAATTAAACGTCGCCAGAGAGGAAGACTGCTTTCTCGGGCGGAAAATGAATGAGAAATCATTTATGCACACTCGAGTCGAGAGAACCGAGCGAGCACGACGACGACGACGCGACGGCAACGCCGAGAAGAATGAGAGCGAGGACGACGACGACGACGACGGCGGCGGCAGCGGCGGCGGCGGCGGCGACGACGACGTGGTGATGGCGAGAAGGGCGATTTCGTCACGGCAGTCATGATCGTCACGGTCATCGTACTGCGGCTGAGCGAAGCGGGGCAAAGGGAGACGAACGACTAACAGAATTATAGTCGCAGGCCATGGAAGGTTTTTAACGGTCGATTTGCCGCGCAGCTCTCTCTCGTGTGGGTCGCCACGCCATGGCCGTACTAAGCCGTGCCGTGTCCTCTCGAACTCTTCAGCGGCAGCTAAGAGCGATGGCGACAGCGCGACGCTCACCCTTCAGCCAGTTAGTGCCCTTAAACTGTCCCTACCCTATATGCCGTTCGGTGTTTCGTCACGCCAAACGGGGGGTCAAAACTGGCCGCAGATGTCGGCCATAAAGCTCGTACGAGCACGACCCAATGCTCCATCGTCCCTTCATATGAGTTCTTTCTCTCTTTCTCTTCCTCCCTTCCTCTATGCCTCTAGCCATCGTGTCGTTTCGCCATTGTATCTTCCGCCGAATACACGCCCTTAAATAAATCTATCGACGAACCCCCGTTGCGTCGCTGTGACCACCAACCACCTACCCCTGCCTCCGTTGTCCATTGTTATCCCTCCGTGCTGTTGTTACCGAGATTAGGTTCGCGTTCCACGCACGTCGTCCGGCTGTCCGGACCTGTCCTTCGGCTCAACATCCTCGAGTTGCTTTTTTCGTCGGCCGACGGCGGGTTCGATTTCGTTGTCGTCGAGAAATCTCGTCCCCTAATCTCACGACGTAACAATGTCGTATTTGCATCGAATCGACGTATCGCGTTCCGGCGCATTCGCCGCGTAATACGTACACGTTTACGAGCGTGTTAATCCTGACGGCGCGATGCACGCTGCCTCGCTGAATCGACCAACACCTATCGGACGCGACGGCGCGAGCAACCGTGACACGCTTCGAGAGATTCCAACGCGATCTTTAATGACGAGGCGCGGCGGATTGTTAACGATCGCTCGTCGACGTTTAATTAGCCGAGGCTCGCGATTACGGGCCGCGCTCGCTCGCTCGCATCTCTCGCAACCAACAACCAGGGCCCCGCGGCGTAATCGCAATCGCGACTGTAACGACCCGTGCCGGAGGGGGACCGTAAAAGGCCGGCGAGTCAATGACGAGAGATTCGCTTCTCCTTCGTTGGGTTCCGTTCCTTCGCTCGTCCGGTTCTTCTTCTGCATTTCCACTCTTCCTCCATCCGTCCGGCTCTTGCACCATCCGTGGCACTTTTGTGCAATATGCCGCGCACTGCACGCACGCACGAAGCGAATCGGCGAATTACGACGATTGAAATTCAATTCCGCGCGCGGCCGAGCGGCTAATTAGACGCAATTGCGGCGGCAGCGGCGGCGAATAGGCAACTAGACGACTCGTCGTCGATATACGAGGGACCTCGAGTCTGCCCTGGAGACTCGCGTACGTGGACACGCGTGTATCGCAGCTTAAATTGCGATTACGAGCGAGCGAGCCCGGTGATACGCCAAAAACGCCGGAAGTTATCTCTTCGAGCGAGATATATACGCAAATATAATCGACGTGGCTTAGCCTCGAGACAGTCAAGAGCACGAATTACGTGTAGCCCGGGAGGGAGAGAGAGAGAGAGTACGTAATCCGCTTTTGCGATTCGAACTCGAGAGACATACTTCTCCGGTCTGTGTACGAGGTCGTAAGCCGGTCAAAAGCCGTAAGGCGCGGGACGATTAACGTGGTCGGGCATGCGTGACGAATAATTATCCGTTCGAAAGCTGCGTCGGCAGTCTGTCGGCGTTAACTGGCCGCTCGTACCCGCAATGTTACGATATTGAAGTCACAAACGACATCGTTTATCGATGGCTACTCCCGTTAAACGTTTGTACTCGCTGACGTTACAGCGCGTTATATGGCGCGTGTTATCGTAAAGGTGCGCACGCATAATTAAAAATTCATGTAGCGCTCATTCGCCTACCGAATGTTTGCAAAATTGCAAACCATACTTTATGTAAGTTCTTAAGGCAATCCGGAGAAAAGTGGTAAAGCATAGAATTTGTTACAAAGCTGTAATCTGCATTCCGATTGTGCTTATAGAATTTCTACGATACATTCTTTTAATTTGTATAGAGAGAAAGAGAGAGATAGAGACTCTCTCTAATGAAAATTATTTTAAAAATCGTGAGGCGTAAAAAAATTTCTTTTTCTTGCGAGGCAGGAAGAATCTCATTATGTAAAGTTTAGTAACCGGCATGCTGACAATTAGCACTCGTAAAATCGCAAACGAACGTCGCTGTACGCGACAGACGGCGGACCCTCTTCGATCGGTCTCATGTTTACGGAGTAAACAAATCGCCCCGATTGAGGGGACCGTGACTGCCGCGTCATCGAGCATCGGTCTCCCCGCCTCATCCTCTCGAACCATCGACTTCACTTCACGGTTCGACGTTAGCAACACGATTCCAACTCGTGCCCCTTCTTCTAGCATGCTCTTACTTTTCTGTACAGACGACTTTCCACCCCCTCTTTTTTTTCCCCCAGTTAACCATCGTACGGTCTATATTGCGCTATTATTATCCCGATCCAAGTCGTGGCGTCATTATTATCCACGAGCGCGGGAAGTCATCTGTAACCATCGCATCGCGACGGGCGGTGACTTAATAACAGCCCGCTACGTAAGCGTAATGGACGCTGCCGAGTAACGTAAGCCCGCTAATTTACTGTTTTTTTTTTTCTACAAGTCCTTTCCCTGTTCAAGACCTCTCACTCTTTCTCTCTCTCTCTCTTTTGTCGACAATCTATTCACTAACAGATTATTCATCTTTTTCACAATAGGTTTTATTTCCTTTTTTTACGACGCGTGTTTCGTCAAAGTCATTTGCTCGATAGACATTTGCCAAGTTCGAACGAGAGTCATATCACACGGCCGAGATAACGCGTCATCCGTTCAGTTGAAATAACAACTATTTCGCAATTGGCAATTTTTTTTTCATCGGAGATGCAGTTTTCCGGCGCGCGAGTGTCCATCAACGGTTTATGGATACGCCGCAAATGGTAATCAAGAGCTGACGAGCAATTATTCGCGACTATTGATTCGCTAAGGAATGCGCCTTGAACAGACCGAACATCTGTATTCTCGTGGGATGACAGGGACCGTTTAACGCGCTACTGACTTTCTACGCAACAACGACCGTCCGCCTGTCGGTGGCACTTTCGCTTCACGCGCGCGCGCGATAACGATCGGAAAACGCGTCGTCCGCTTTCGTCGCGACAATGGCTTGTCACTTGAAATAATAATACAGAGCTAGCGTAGGCACCGACGACGGACCTACGCTCCAGCGGCGGGTTCCTTCGGGCGAGCATAATGGCCTATCCGGCGCACACTCGCGCACCTCGCATCCGCATCTGCATACGGGGCGCGCCCGTAAGAACGATCGTCGTTACCTGCGAGCGACGAACGGCCAGCGATCCTCCCGGACAGAGTACCGAGACAATGCGCCGTTTATCTTCGATCAAGCGGGAGGAAGAAAGGGTCGCTCCGCTGATGCGTAACGCCTCTTGATGTAACAGCCGATAAATAGCCGTTAAACTTAAGAACGATACCGCAACCCAATCTCTCTCGAGAAAACTTGTTAATTATGAAATTTCCATCATTATTCGTAAAACGTGCAGTTTCACACAAAAGATATATTGTTGTTCTGTCCAAACATATCTTTTGTCAAATCATTAGAAATTATTACGCGTGAAAAAAAACGTAAATCTCCTTCACAAAGATTTGTTCTCTTTCGTCGTAATTCTATAGAAAATGTCTCATTAAGTTGGATATAATTTGACATCTGTAGAAAAGTGGAAACAGCTTTCGGCTAAGTCTCTCTTTCAAGGGTCATCTTCCTTCCTCGGTTTCTCCCAATGGGTATCGGTTGTCCGGTCGATCCCGTTCGCGCGCGTGCGAAGGACAGAGACGGAGACAGAGAGAGAAAGGAAGAAGTAGCCAGACCGGATGACAGTAAATAACGAGAGATTCTCGGGAAACTCTAGCCGCCAAGTTGGGGATGTCGGGGAGTGTACAGGCAATCGAGCATCGGAATCGAAATTCGATACCGGCGCGTACACACGCCCTCGCGTTTAGAGGCGGTTTTCAGGATGGCGGCGAGAGGTGCGAGGTCCGGGGTTAACCGCAAGCGGAGATGCTCGCGCAACAGAGATGCAAAGAAGCGAGCGAGAGAACGAGAGAGAGAGAGAGAGAGGGAGAAAAGGGGAAGGTAAGCCTCCTCCGTGTAATAACTATTATCTTAACCGAAGGTACTCTTCCTTTAATTCGCGCGCTTTCCGAGACACATCTCGCATCCCGGGTATCGAGTTTACGCGATGAAATCACGAACGCGCGGCACGACGCGGAACGCACGTGTGCCTATACCGGAGCTAATAATAACATGCACGAGCGCTCGACGAGAGAGAATCACCTCCTAATTATAACTCGGCTACTAATGATCCGTGAAATTTAGTAAGTACAGCGCCGTGGCTCGTAACCTGGAAATTAAACGGTCCGCCGGTCTGTTCGGCCCCGCCGGCGGCGATCCGACGAAGCAATCGCTTTACACGACGCGACTCGATATAGCCCCTTCTTGCTCCGGTCTCGCGGAGTTATTAGAGAAACGTCAAAGATACATATACATGGGCGCACGCGCGAGCGCGCATGTATACGTAGATACATGTACGTGCCGGTATCGATACCCTCTCGCCAAGTAGACGGGCGCGCGCGGTTATGTATTACATCCATTAAAGCCATATGCACGCGCGAAGGTACGCGCGCGCGGTGGCGAGGGCAAGTTTGTAGGTACCTGACGTTAATACGTTCCGCCTGGAATCTGCATCTGCATAAGACAGCACAGTGCGAGCGTGCAACTCGGAGCGGACGATCAGACCGGTACTAATTATTTCGCCTCTCTGACACGATTGTTAGTCGTCCGTCTCGACATTCTAGTTCTTTCTCCCTCTCTCTCTTTCGTTTCCTTCCTATAATTTATTCGGCACAAATAATACAGTATATTCCACTCCTTTATACCATTGCATTTATATCGACCCCATTTCCCCTTCGAATCTATTTTAATATATATATTTTTCGTATTAAACGAAGCATAAAAATATATGTAGGTTCCCTCCTTTTCTTATATTGATAAGAGTTACCGAGATTTTTTACTCTTTATTTCTGTATAAGAACGTCTTCTATCCTATTTTAGTTTATCCTCTATTTATATATTTTTTTCCTCAACACATCGCGTGCCTCAATGACGGAAAGAACGATTATTAACGAGATTATTTCGTGATAAGAGAACGCGATTCGACTAAAGTAACTACGTCACACGTCCGCATAAATGCAGATCTCTCGTTGTGTATGTCCGCGTGTTAAACTTTCCTGCGTGCAAAAGTCGACACGAATCGACCTCCATGCGCGCCGCATATCGCGCGCGGCCGCGTTATATTAATGCTCGCGTATGCGACGCCCGCTGCAATACGCTCGTTATCTGGCGCATAACGCCGTCCGTCGCATGCAAATCGCGACGTGTGCACGGGCGAAAGAGTGGCGCAGTGGCACACACACCGCGGTGGTCGCGCCGAGGAAAATATAGCGATCCAGGTAGCCGATAAAATCGCGAGGCACGAAGCAGTCGCGCTCCGCGTGGGAAATAATTAGTGTCGGCTCTCTCTTACGTAAAGGTAGTTGGCGAAGGGTGGGATATTCGCTCTTTATTCGCTGAATGTCTAAATTCCTAACGACTCCGCGGACACTTGAGAAATTTCTCTCTCCTGGGGACAATTTTTCCAGGAAATGAACGTATGCCATTATCGGGAGAGGCGACGAGAGCAAGAGGAGTGTTAAATTCGCTCGCATGGAATCGAGCCTGTGCGAATTACGCGCGAATCGAACGGTTTCCAGATGATCGTTTGTGCTCCTGCCATAATGAATTCCACGACGGTGACAGGCGGAACATTAAGAAGTGGCTGGAAAAACGATGGGAGAGACGGGGGGAGGGAATGGTGGCATATCTCGTGTCATCGTCTCAGTGGAAATGAATTTTTCATTTCGCGCTAAAGTCGCGAAACGGTTCGTGACTTAAAGGCGAAGATTAAAGGGCACGGCGCCGAGCTTTCCTTCCTCTCTCCGTCTCGCCTGCTCCTTTTGCAGTTTTTTCCTCGTCAAGGGGTGTGAGAGGGAAACGACGAGGGCGGTGCCCCGCTATTATTTTTCATTGCTTACGCGCACCACGATTCTTTTCCATTTCGTCTTTACGCCCTCCTTCTTTCTTACCTCCTTTTCTCTCCCCGTGTTTCTTACCTCGCTGCTACTTCTCCTCTTCTTCGTCTGAACGACGAGACGCCGCTGGCGTTCCCTTAAATTTGTATTACCAGCTGCGAGAGTTACGACGAGAACTCTTGAAAGAGAGATGCGATTCTCATGGATTATTCAATTGGACCGCGCAATTTGTATCATCTCCTCTTAATAGGCCAACGCGATCGTAGCCGAGGATTATTAGCAAAGTTTTATAAAACGCCTTACGAATTAAAGTATAATAAACATCCTTCATTGAATGCGATGTTTGAGAAATTCGTCTTAATCCGTCGAATCGCGGCGATAAGGTCCGAGTGCGATTTCCACAGGATCTACCAATGTAGTCCAGAAAATTCATTATTTTTCCTCGGCTAACGAGTAACGCGGAAAGGAATATCCCGGCAGAATGAATGGAAATAAAAGCGGGATAAATACTCTCGGGCAGAACAAAGGGATACGGCACTAATTGAAAAAGTCCGGCCCTCGCGATCCTATCGAATTAAGGTCGCCGGGTTCGGATATCGGGACCGATATCCATAACTACTAAATTACGGCGTTGTATTTCCTCCCTGAGAGACCCCTTGTCGTTGCACACGTCCTTTCGCCAGATGCCGTTCTTTCGATACCATCTTTCTCTTTCTCCCTCTCTTTCTCTCTCTCCGCCTTTCGAGTGAGGTTATTACTTATACCGCAGGCTATCGGCGACGGTTTATTTTGTCGACGACGTAAGGAGACGACGAAAACGACGACGACGTCGAGGACGACGACGACGGCGACGGAAAACCGTCGAAGAAGAGGAAAGAGCGCGAGGGGTGGGACCCCACGGCGGGAAGAGCGTGGGATGAGGGCTCTCTTTCTCGACGGATTAGAGCGCGAATCAATATTGGGCAGAGAGGGCGAAGTTTTTGTCGGCGCTGAAAGAAATCCCCTACTTCTTCCTACTTTGAGTGGGCACCACCACCATCGCCATCACCACTACCTACTCTCTCAAAGTCGAGAGATAGAGAACCTCGGCGGGGATGGTGGAATCATGCTCCCGCGGAGGATGAAGAAGTGAAGAGGGTTGGTCGCGAAGCGCGGCGGAAGGACGGAAGGATGCGCCGCCGCACAGCGGGACACGAAGAGGACGCGGAGGCGAGGACCGAGGTGCGCGCCGCGAAGGAAGGAAGTAAAGCAGTGGAGAGTAGGATAGGAGGTGGAGAGAAGTAAGAAAACGAGGATTCCGTTCGAGCAACTTACCGGACTTGTACTCTCTCTCCGTCTCTCTTTCTCTTTCTCCCTCTTTCTCTCTCTCTCTCCACGCTCGAGGATTTACAGATTACGCGCCGGTAGACCGAGCCCGCTCGAGCGCTCGTCTACGAGCGGCGGAGACGAGAACGAAAGCGACGCCTGAGCGTTGCGAGAGGGCCGTGAGAGAGCGACGAGGACGGACGAGGGGCCAAGTCCGCGTGGACTCGAACGAGATCGTCGGCCGCCTCCGCCAATCGGACGGCGCCGTTGGCGCGCGTAGGCCAATCCGCTGGCGGCGCGGGCATTACGCGTTTATTATCAGGCGGCAAAAAGAAATGACTGTTTATAAATAATTAGAGAGGTTTTAATTAACCCTCGGGAAGAGCTCTCGGACCTCCGCTATCCGCCGGCGAGGCGAGACGAGGCGAAACGAGACGAGACGAGACGAGGCGCGGCGCGGCGCGACGCGACGCCGCTCGCCGTGGCGGCGTTTTAATCGCTCGGCCGGTTTCGCTCTGATCGGATTGGCCCAAGTAGTCGTTGCCGCCACCGAGAGAGTATACGAGACGAGGACCATGTTGTTCGGTGCCATTCGCTTCATTCGCTGCAACCTCTTTTCTCCGTCTTTCTTTTTCGCGTCGCAGCCTCGCGATCCGTGTTATATTTGTAAATCTAAACTGACGCCGCGCCGGTCGGTATCGATCGTTAAAGACAGCTATCGCTCTCGCTCGAACGACTCGTACGATTCCTCTCTCCCCTCATG
>VBVR01002623.1:0-21486 GCA_011638315.1 Tetramorium parvispinum
AGAGTTGGAATTTGAGAATAAGATATGCAAAAATATCTTTTTCTAAAATAAAAATATTTTTATATAACTGTGTTTACTGGATTGAAATGATTTGTCATACGATATGTGAAATAACAGATTTATTGACGTTTTATTATGTATATTTCACGTCCATATGAAATCCGAACATATATCCGGTATTGTTGATTTAAGTCCATTTGACATCCATCGGATATCTACTGGACATCTCAGGGACTAGATCACGTCCACCATTTTCATAAACAGATGTCCTATGGATGTCCATTACATATCTTATGGACATAAAAAGGATATTTTATGGATATTTTCAATATCCTTAAAGGATATTTATAGGATGTTTTTTGGATATCTGTGTGCTGTCTGGGTATGTATGTGTGTATATGTAAATCAATTCTTTACACTGGATTTTGATACATTCAATACGTGATTATTCTGTATGCAATAATCGTGGCACTTTTGCGATTGTGGCGTTTGTCTGTCGGAAACGGCTAACACCGGGAACACCCAGAAGAACGTATGAGGAGGGAGTTACTTTGGTAATTTGGACTTTTGAACGAAAGCGACAGCAACAACAAACGGCCGTCATCGCTGTCGCTCGAGTCCGCGGCCGGATACGCCAGTCTTCTTCGAGTTACGGCGACGTTCCGACGTTCGACGGATCAGCGCAAATAAACCCGCTGCCTCGGCCGGGAAAAATATTTGGTCCAGGTCGAATTCGTGCCGATGGGTTATTTGACGGCATTACCGTCGTGGACGGTGAAAAAAAAAAGAAATGAGAAAGAGAGAAATCTCCGCGTGTGCGAGGAGCGTCTTTTTCAATTCTGGCACAATCTCGTCCCTATTTCTGCTGCGCAGAGTGACGTAACGGCGAAACGAATACAACAACTTCAATTAATTTAGTGGTACCCCCATTAAATTGAATGTAAGCATTATAAAATCAATTATGATAATTGATTCGATTACGAGCACATTATTAAGGCACGTCCGTCATTCTGTCACCGGCGGAGAACAGAAAACCGATAATAGAAAAAGGAATAGATTGCTATCGAGCAATACAATCTTCAGGAAAAATAATCCGATAATAGACGGATAATTTCGTTTAACACGCATTTCGTAATTAATTATCCGGATGATCAGGAATTGTTTTCTAAAAAAAATTATCACGTCGCAAATTAATGAATAATCGTAAGTTACCAAACGTGACAAGAATTTTTACAAAATCCACACGAAATATCGAAATTCTTATTAAAGTATCCAAGTCTCGACCATCTGAACGTCACCGACAGACACAAAATTAATTTTATGTCTGTCTTCAGAAAGATTAATAGATAAAAAAAGAAGTTTCACGTACAAAGTTTTCGTTCATACTTTCAAGAGTAAGTCGGCAAAAACTGCTCGATCCTCAAGCCGCTTAACCCCGTATCTATCGAAAGCATGTGTTCGGGGTTTCCCTGCAATTTTATCTGCGGTACTCATAGTCGAAACTTCCGGTGGTTTCCCATACATCGACCATACCACATGTTAGCTGTTACGAATGGATCGGCTATTTCGATCGTCAGTAATAACCGTCACTGCGTCGAGGTGGTGTCGATCAATGCCACGCATTGGCCTCGTCGCCGTTGGACTCGCGGAGCCCGAGCTCCCGCGAGTTCTCTCGGCTCGCGCGAGCATAATTGCGTGCACCTTCTTTCTCTTTTTTTTTTCTGCACGCGCCAGCGCACGCAACAGACAGTGTCGTGACAGTGACGGTGCGGACATACCGTACGTGTGTGTGCGTCTGTCCGCCGCACTCCACGTGTATGCCACGGATAAAAATACCCCGGGCTTTCTCGACCCTGTCACCCCTTCCTTCCCCAATCTCTGCCTCTCTCTCTCTCTCTCTCTCTCTCTCTCTCTCTCTCTATCTATCTTTCTCTTTTCTTTTTTTTTCCTTTTTTTCCCTCCCTTTTGCTCGCCTCCCAATCCGAGCGTTTGCAAATGCGTATCGGAAAGAGCGTATCGCGTGTCGCCGGAGAATGTAGCGGCCGCAGTGACAAGAGGCACGGTTTTGCATTAATTACCATATTGCACCGCGATCGTGAGGCCGGGGCCTCTCTCCCGAGTGCCTCTTGTTCCACCTCTTCGTGGAATTCGTTCGTTAAGGAGCGACACTTAACCGTCGGACGATGAGACGGGCCTCGCTTGACGTACTACGTCATCGCGCGGTTTCGTCGCTCTTGTAATCGCGAGGAATTAATCACGTGACGTCGGACGCGACCGTAAGGCAAAAAGTGTCGAGCGCAATCTGAAAGCAGTCTCCTCTCATTTCTTTCACGCGAGAACTGTATTGACATCTCGAATGTTCGTGATTCCTTGGAAATCCACCGTCGAAGGTCCCTTCGTTTTTTTTTCTTTTTTTTCGTACGACCAGGGTTGAACACTTTCTCAAAAGAAGTTTCGCCTATTCGATTTTCCAGCGTGAAGGTCTTTTCTTAAAAAAAAAAAAAAGGCGTCGACGTGACTTACCTAACGTAATCGCGCTTGCAGTAAGTTTTGCCGTCCCGCACGAAACAGGTGCATTTCTCGTCCAGAAACTGTTGACACTCGGCACACTTTAAACACGCCGCGTGCCATTCCAGATTAGGTGCTACCCTCAGGATCCACTGGTCGTGGATTCGTCCGCCGCAGCCAACGCAGAGCGAGCTCCTGCCTTCTGAAATACAAACAATCGATCGACTTTAAGTAAGAGAGAGAGAGAGAGAGAGAAAGAGAGAGAGACAGAAAAATAATCGGTCCTTCAAAACAATGAATTTTACATCATGTCGAATGTAATGCAGTTCGAAATCGTCATTCTTACAATACATATATTTAATTTTCCAAATTTTTAAATGTCTCTCTGATAAAAATCGCGCTCGATCTGGAGATCTGTCGGTGCGTTTTCTCAAAGGGAGCCTGGTGTCGGATAATAATGTAAAATAATAATTGTTATCTCAGAACACATGACCGCGGTGAAAGCACAAAGGGAAAGCCGCCATCGTCATGTTTTGTACGTATTTCACGGATGACACACGATCTCCAATTAAAAACATCGAACACGCGATCTTATCGTCGATCATAACGACCACTCGTTAGTTACGTATTAGCCGGGAAATAGCGATCGACATCCCTGCCTGGCGGAGTCGCCGACAAACGAAAATAAAATCAATACGTCGATCTGTCCTGTCGACGCTTTCGCGACATTGCGTTATCAGCGATTTCGCGGATAACATTTACGTAATGGAATCGTAACCAGAGAGGTATCGAGGATATTGACGTACCCATTTGTGGATCGAATGGTGGACACACTTTTTTCGAAAATTAATATATTTTAATTAATCACACAGGAGAAAATATGAAAGATATACAAAATAATAATTCAAATAGAATTTAAAAGAATATTGATACAGAATTGAAAACGAAGGGAATTCGCGTTGCTTTTTCTCTTTAATATAAATAAAAATAAAGGCAAAAAATTCACGTTCCGACGAAATACAATTCGAGGAAGCGTCTGCCCTCACAGTCGCCGTTTTCGCATACGTATCTGAATCGTACGATGCCGCACCTTTTGTAAAATCAGAACATACGAGTGCGTTATCGAAGAAAGATAATCGCCAAATATCACTGACGAGTTCCGCTGAGAATTTATCAAATTTAGGAAATAGATTAGCTTTACAATTAGTATACTACTTCATATAAGATCTGATCCATTGCACTATATTATTAACTAGACTTCTAATCTAAATATAAATACAATCAAAAGATAGATTTTATGGAAGAATAATGTAGAAAAAAATTTACATATAAAAAGTAAATAATTTATATGATGCGCGTCTTTTCATCAACAAGAAATGTTTTTCCATTTTGTTCTCTATGTGTTTCAATGTAAATTAGGAGATACTTCAGAATTTAACAGTTAATTTAGAATTTATGTTCGTCTCTGTTTCTTCATAACAAAAGAAAATATCAAATAATTTTTTTAATTGTAAGATTATAATTTTTTTTATTTTGATAAAAACAATTACTCAGGTATAGACTATCGTTTTAATTGATACTTTCGTTACTCATAATGTAACACCATGTCTTTTCGCGAGTTAATAATGATAAAGAGAATTATGTCTTTTGTTTACGACAGCAGGCAATATTTGTTTTATTTTTGTGAGTAATAAATTATTAAAATTATAAATTTTATTGTATTAATATTCTGGTATAAAATTACTTTTTATTTTACTATTTTCTTTTTCTACCAATTATTTGGATAAGAATCCACAGCTTCATTTATTGATTTCATTTCATGTAGTAGACATTTTCAATTAATGGTCTCAATATTTTTAATCAGCAATATGTTTTTAATCATAATACTATGTTTAAAAGTATATTAAAATATTACTTAAATTTTTTTTTTAGATTTTTCTTTATAGTTGAATGTTCTTTAGTTTCTCGCTTTACCATATATACGTATTATTTTTTAATTGATATTAAATTTCATGTTCAATTATAAGTATTTTGTTATTTTAATGCACCTTATATTATTGGCAGATAATATTTTCATAAAATTTTGTTAATATCTTCAAATAAGTACCAGATTTTAGGTGGCATAAAGAAGCAGCGGTGAACGCGCACGATATTACAGTACAGCCGCGAATATATTAATATATGACAAATCTATGAAGAGAAGCTTGTTTTAAATGTCGGAAATTATCCTGATAAATATTTACAACTTTCCGTAATGTTACATAAATTACCGAGACACATAATTAAACTTCAAAATACAATTAAAACGATCAATTTATCGCATTTAAATAAATATCGCCGATACAAATACGTTTTGCATAAATTTTCTACATAAATATTTAACGTCTCTGGAAAAGAGCAATTCAATATATCCGTACTTTCGTACTCATGCGGCAGTACACGTGCGAGCCGCATTCATCGAAGCCGGAGGTTGGCTCGCGATTAAATTAATTCAACGAAAGTACAATATAATTCATAATCGGCAGGGAGAAGGTGCCAAGCGCTGCCGACGGCGCGAGAAAAATTAGAGAGCACTCGATATTACTCGCGATCTAGACGCCGGAGTGGGCCGACGCGTCGCGACGCTTTGAGAATCGAAATCGGCTGCCGCGCGGCGCGACGCGTGACGCTTCCTTCGAGACGCGTCGCGTCGTCGCGCGAGTGCGCGAGCGAGCGCGGCGACGAGGAGACGAGTGCGCCAACGAAGGCGCGTCGAGGATCAGGGGCGTACACGCCTGGGCGGCGCGCGTCTACGTCTCGCCGCTGGAACTCCGCCCAGAGTTCCGACGGCGAGACCGTCCGGCAGTCGGCGGCGTCCGCCACGCCGGATTCTGCGCCCTGACGCGGCGCGGTGCGGCGGTCGGGAATTCGCGGAGTCCCGCTCCGCTCGATGGACGTCGATCCGCTTTTTTTCCTTCTCCTCGCGACGCCGATCCCTCGGGCGCGCCGGGGGGAGGGACGTCGATAGCAGTCCCGCGTGAAATTTTCACAAGATTCGAATGATATTATCACGAGATACGCGTATTAATATTTTATATTAAATATGATGTATTCTTTCGACGTGCTGCTGGCATCGTACAGGTGTATATTTCCGTCCTCAAAAATAGACGGTTTTACGTTGAAACGTATCTTACCTATAGATATACGTATCGTTCGACTATTAGCGATAAACTTAAGCGCGTGGGAAATATGCGCGAGTATTAATACGCGTTGAAAGTAAAGTCATTAGTAAATTATAATAAATTGTAATAAAAATACTTGGCTTAGAGAGAAAGAGGTAGAGAGTTAGTTACATCTAGTATGTGTTGAATATTCAGTATATATCTCTGATAAATATATACTCATTCCTGTCCATAAATATCTTTCCATGAATAGTCTTTTAACTCCTAGCAATATTTTCTTCATTTCAGGAAGGTAATTGTACGTCGTTTAAGAGAATTTACAGTATGGAAAATGTCATGAATGCTAGCAAAAGCGAAGGAAACAATTCTTCATTGCGCATTTATTTGTGGATATTCTTTTTAAATTTTTTATATAAATATTATTTATTATAATAACATATTTGTCTTAAATTTATCACTTTTACGTGTCACTATGTTCGTACTGAAAATGAAATTAGCCCCACATTATCATTCTGCTTATCAGCTGATAAGAATAATCAAACGTTAATTATATCGTTAATTGGTGTAATAATTAGGGTAATAATGGAAAATAACCTTCGGTCATAGTTAAGTGTATGTAAATGCAAAAAGGGCTTGTTTAAGAAAATTATCTGCATAACACATTCAAATAATATTTTTTAAACTTTAAAAAAGATGATAAGTAGTCTTTTTTAAACTATATAATATAAAACTTACGTACGAATAATATGCACATAAGAGTATTAAGTAAAAATCAGCTTTAATAAATAAAATTTTTTAAAATAACAATCATTAAATTATTCATTCAGAATTAATAATTTTTTTACTTTTGCTTAAAAATTTATCTCTGTTGAATAAAATATCCTAAAGTCGAACATTTATTTTAAACTAATGGTTCTTTTAAGAAAGGATAATTAAAAATTAAAAATTTAAAAAATAAAACGAAAACTTAATGGTAAAATTGTTAACTATAGACTCTGTAAATTGCAGATAAAAATTCTAATACAAGGACTTTGATAAATTTTTATCGAAAATACATTATTTCTTAAGAATTAATGTTTTTACTATCTTTTTTAATAATTTGCTAAGTAGATGACTCAGAAGTATAGAAATATTGAAAAAAAATTTATTCTACATTTAATTATATATAGACGTACTTTATTTTGAATAAAATTCTAATTCAAAAGGTAATCGGTTTCACAAAGAATTCCGTCATTGACAATAAACCAATAGAACTGGATTGGATAACAGAGTCCTTCGTGAGACATTGCAGCGGCGATGCTGATATGAACATAAATTTCAAAAAGAGGTCAAAGTTACGGAATAACAAGCGAAACTTCGACCTCCCGATACTGAGAAACAAATATAGTTACTTTTAGACTCAACCACGATCCAATTTTATAATATTTCTAATGATAATTATGGTTAACATAATGATGCATATAGTTAATCATATTTATCGTTAGGAATATTATAAAATTATGGTTGAGTTCAAAAAGTAACTACATTTTTCTCTCAGTGCCGAGTTTGAAAACCATAGAGGCAACGAAATTCGATTTCTGATCGCGGGACGAAGAACAATCCTCGTCCTTTCCGAACGTTCGGCCATACGATCGCCAAGATCCGCGGAATTTACGGAGCGCGAGGACACGAATTCGCGTTGAACGTGTTACAGTCACGCGTCGGACGCGGGAGAATCTCGCGACCACCATGAAAATTCCCGACTGTCCAGTGGATGAGGTCAGGGTGGTGGGCGCGCGAGGAAGAAAGAGATAAAAGGAGCGAGCGAGCGAGAGGAAGCGGCGACGAGGAGACGGGGAACGGGAGTCACCGGGACGCGCGGGCAAGGTCGGCCAGGATCAAAGGGACTCGGACGAGCGAGAGAGTGTCGGCGGCATCCCATTAGCTCCCAGAGAGACGACATCCACCTCGTATCTCGGGCTCGGATCCTCGGAGCTAAAGCGTACGGACCCGACGCGCCGAGCGCGCACCTCTGCGCTACGCGAGCGAGCGCGCTCAGCTCGATCTCTCTTCCCTCCATCCTTCTCCTTCCCCTCCCTGCACCGAAATCGTCCTGGAGATACCATCGCGTATTTGTCGCTATTTCGTTACACGTCTCGCTCACGTGGGCGAATGATTTAATGCCGCCAGTGCTGGAATTACCGGACGCGGAGCGTATTTTAGCCGACCCTGATCCGTTAATCGTTAGAGAGAAGAGATCTGTGATTTCGACAAATTGTTCCCGCTGGAGAATTCAGAAATTAACGCTCGTCGCGTTGTTCCGCGAGATTATAAAATGATAAAATGATTATGTTTAATGGTAGAATAATCTTTCTTTATTATAAAAAAGAGAGGAGGGCAATTATGCGGCGATAATTGAGCGCCGATTTCAAATCTTCAACCAAATTCGTATTAAAGAATAATGCAAATTTGACATTTCATACATGACAGTTCTCTCTCTCTCTCTCTCTCTCTCTCTCTCTCTCTCTCTCCCCTTTTCTTTCTCATCCGCAAAATCGTTAATTTTTAGCCATCGCTCATTTCCAGTTGATTATTGGCACGGATCACGTTGCGTTGACATTAATGAGTAATAATAAGCCGGGCGACAGATTACCATTGTAATTTGCAATTCGGACTTAAAACTTCCACGCGATATGACAGGAATCACGATTATCATCCAATTACGGTGGATGAAAATCTTTCGGTACATGGAAGCTTAATCCCCCCGTTAATGTTGCAATCACATACGACGCGTCGATTGATATTATCGTATCCGCGCACGTCACGCTGTCGAGTCTTAATCGCGTTTAGTGTAATTTTGTACAATTTTGTACACGTTTAATCTTAGACGCCTCCACTTTTGCATCGCGAATCTCGTTTCGTGAAACGGCGTCACGATATGTTAATACAAAAATAAGAGATATGCATCTATCTATGCTTTTATTTTTGCGCTCTTAACAATTGGGTGCACTTCTAAATATGAAATTTTGACGGGAGCATTGTGCGGGTCGTGCAGTTCGGAGAAACGCGAGGCGTGACGTCTTTTTTAGCGCCGACCGCTCGAGAGAGTGCCTAGAAAAAGTTAAAAGCGTATCAATGATACGCCGTCCACGGCCGGCCGTCGAGCCGTGATATAATTTATTCACGGGGAGAAGTGCGTGGCGGAGTCGCGTCGATAAAGACGGGGAGAACGCTGCCTGGCCCTCGTCACGATTGATCGGTGGCAAAATTCGATCTCCGGAACACGCCGAGGGATAGTAATGTCATGCGGCAAGGTGGTCCACTTCCCTCCTCTTCCCACATCCTCGCCGCCCCTCTTCCCCCTCCCGCAGATAAAAGAGAGCTACGACTGCAACGATTTTGCGGGGCGGCTCGCTACTGGCCGAAATGTGGGTGGCGGGTTGTTCTCCCGTTCAGTTGCAGATCATATATTTCGCGATGGCGAATGCCACGAGATTTTTCTTTTTTGCGCTGCATTTCTTCCTCGCGAAAGAGACAACGACTTCGCTCAACACGATATCGTCGACTGCCTGGGCGATGATTAATTTCAAGCACAGGGCTGTACTTTATGCGACTATGTTTTCGCTTCCTATCGTCTAAATTTGTAGATTTTCACTTGTTAACACTAAAATCTTTTAAATATTTGATATCTGTGCAAGTTATGTTAAACTGTCGCAACTCAGTCATCGTAAACCTTAATTCGGCATTGCTGTATCGTTTAAAGTCCTTCAGTTCACATAAACATATAACGCAAGACAGATAACGTTATTTGTTCGTACAATACCCGAAGGTTATTCGCAACGGACAGGATAATAAAATCTACGATCCGCTCGTCTAAAATGCGAGAAGTCGCTGATATGCAGTCCGAAGTTTTCAAGCTCGTTATTTTTAGGCAGAGAGAAGAAAACATTAAAAAGAAATGTGGAGATTGTTCTATGGGACAAGAAAAAACAAAGAAAAAAAAAGGAAGATGTAGATGGATGCGGCAGAGAAATGTAAGACGTTGAAGTAGAAGAAGAAGCAGACGAGGAGGAAAAGGAGATGGAAGAGGCGAGAGGGAGGGAGGGGAAGAGAGAGGAGGAACAAGGAGATATCTTGGAGTAGCTTGCTACTACGAGGGAGGATGGGAAGGGGGAAGCGGCGCCGGGGTTTGTGTCGAGGATGTCTGGTTGGCAGTTCAGAGGCGCCGACCCGGTGTCCCACGGCGTTCGTTTGGTATTTCATTAACACCTCCGCTAATTATTTCCCTTTTTTTACCGGGCAGCTTCGTAGCGGAATCGGGGAATGCACCTTACAAGCCCGCTCGGTGCGGCCACCTCTCGGTCCGCTTTTCGAGCAGCTGGCCGCCCAAGATACAAGCCGGCGAGTGTACGCGCAAATATACGCGACGGCGTGTACGCGCGGACACTCACGCATGCATGCGCCCAGTACGTAAGTGCGTACGTACAGTCGACCGTCTTTAGCGGCGAGAAAAAAGGGCACGGTAGAAGAAAGGGACGATGGACGGGGAGGGGAGGTAACGTGCAAATTGGCGAGCGGTATCACAGATATGCAGAAATGCAGAAATCGCTTCGCGACGTCTGGTGGAGTGGCAATACATGGCAAGTCGCATCTGTGATCCGTGATAGACGCACCGCGGTGACAATGATAAGAAAAATATTATTGGCAATGAATAATTCAATTTTGCTTTTGCTCGGATTCTAAAGTACGACTTAAATCTCGTCGCGTACGGGCAAAAAGGCATTCGTTGCCGATTTTTCAGCGAAGATGATCGAGAAACTACTTGTCCGACAAATGAAGTTCGGGTAAACTCGGAAAGATGTAAGACGCACACGTCGTGTTTTTGAGGCGCACGAGAAGTCGAGAGAGAGAGAGAGAGAGAGAGAGAACCTGCCTGAGAGTTACCGGAGTAACGACGGTCCTAATCGTCCAGAATTCAACGCCGGGATCTCGCTGGCGACGTCCGGCCCGAGATGACAAGCGCGCTGGACCGGACGCAGCATCCTCGGCGCCGTTGCGCCGATACGCGCGGGCACCGCGCGGCCGACACTAAATTTAGGGCGTACGTTTAAATGAACGAAAAGGCCAGTCCTCAGATATCCCCCGTTGAAATTTATGTAGGTGTTGGCCATGGCTTTTATCAGTCCGGCCGGCATTCCTGCGCGTCCACCCGGCGCCCCGACGTCGCCGCCGAGCAGGTTCTAATTCGTGCGACTCCGAGTCGGTCGCACCTCATCTCTCCCTTGTTGTTCCGCTGATCCACCCCGCGGCAATCGGGAATCGCGCGAGAACAACGCACCGATTTATTTTCATAAAATTTCCTCGCACTTGATACGCGCCCGCTCTACGCCACGTTTCAAAAACGAAGCGGCGATAATGTGAATAACCGAAGGATTATCCGCGCCTGCATTTCTAGCTTTCAAAATTTTGATTTTGATCTTTGTTGGATCTTCATCTCGTTGCTCGACGTCAATTATCAACATGTTCTACACAAATTAAGGCCCACGACACATAGAAAAGCTGAAGCAATAAAATTTAAGACTTAAGCGAATTGACCAATCACGGGCGAACAATAAGGTAGCCACTGCCTTAGGTAGTGTCTACAATGGAGATTTTAAACCTTAAGCCGTAGGAAATTAACAAATCACAGTTCAATTTGAGAAGAATAATCAAGTGTGATTGGTTATTTTCTTAAGACTTAAGGTTTAAAATCTTATTGTAGACGCCAGCTTACTGCTCGTCCATGATTGGTCAATTCGCTTAAATCTTAAGTTTTTCTATGTGCCATAGACTTAATACGATCTCAAACTAATTTTCAATTTTAAATCCTTTAAGAAAGTCCACTTTCATATTTCATTGAATAATTTAATAAAAATATCTGGATGCTCTTTTATCAGAATATTACGGAGAAATAAGATACAAGGGAAAAATTAAATATTCTTCTCCAAAACAAATTTTGACATTAATTTATTTTGCATTAATATATGTTACCAAAGAGAATGTAAGAAAATACAGCTCGTCCTAATTCTCGCAAAGACACTGAATAAATCAAATTCTTTTTCATCCGAGTCGAGATAAAGCTATCGCTCGATTCACAACCTTATATGAATTGCACCGTCATTTTAATAAACGTCCTACAACGAAAAGCAACTATTTAACGATCTAAGATAACGAAATAACTATCCCGATCATCGTTTCTCCTCGTGTAAAAATGCGAAAGACCTTTTACAGCCACCGAAAAATACTCCGAGGAATTCCCTTCGTCAAACATTAGCCGGCACTTTGTGGCTGCCCTACCGTACAAATTTCGCTAAAAACCGATGAAATGGACGCGTGCCTCGCGGGCTTACGTAAACAAACGAACGACGCCTGTCTGCGTTCCTCGCAGTCTGGGAGACGTGCATGTACGTTCACCGCGCGACAAGTGCACGAGTATCGAGGCGTGATCGCCGGGATACACCCGGACGGGCCACCCGCAGGAAGGCCCGTCGCGATTTCTCCGAGCGAAGAGGGGGAAGGAAAAATCATCCTCGGGCGAAGATCGGGAACAACGATAAACCGGACATACCGTACCGCGCCCGAGCGACGATTACGCTTCTTTATAAGCGACCCGTAGCGCGATAAGCCCTCTCGAACCTCTGCAGCGGCAGCGGTCCCTCTCGTTAGAGGGGTCTAATGACGGGAAACACGGGACCCCACGTCCGACACTCCGGTGTTGTAAACCGGAGACTCCGAAGGGTCTGGCGCCGGGCGCCGACCGCAGCCAGGCCCGGACATCTTCGGCCCGGCCCGATCCGATCCGCTCCGCTCCCGGGGCCTTCTGGACTTTCTCGTGGCTACGGAACAATGACCAAATGGCCCGTAAATAGCCCGTGATCGTAAACTATAGCGGACATATTTTTGCGCGATAGCCGCGCACGCCGCTTCCTGTAAACGTACACCGATGCGGAAATCACGCGCGAACGATCGGGCCCTGCGCGCCCGTCGACCTTCGTCCTTACGACACGAATGGGAACAACCAGTGTGATCAGTTTCAGAACGATTTTTCATCCGCCGGGGTCTATTTCAACGCGGCAACTTGATCGATATGCCAATCGTGATCGTTCCGTGTGTTAGAAGAACGCCTTTTTTTTATCTCGCGATTACCGCCACGGAATAAATTTGGATCGTCCGCGCATCGAGGTACGAGCTCGCCAAAATTACGTGGTTCCGAGATGCGTCACGCACCGATGACGGATACCGGTGTCGAGATCCTTATCGCATCGGTCGACCGGTTAATCAATCGACCGCGCGATAAGCCGCGGAAACGTTATCAGACGTCTTGTTCGGTGCGCCCGCGACGCCTTTTTTCCCACCGGGCGGCACGCCTTTGATCCGCGGGACGCACTGATTTTTCGTTGTACCCGCTCCGCGAAGAATCTCTCCGATAACTCTGTGTACCGAACGATTGCGTACGCTATCGGTTCTCCGTGTTCGAGGTAGGACAACTGCCCCGAGGATCGCAGTATCGTCGGGACAACACGCCGTTGTCGATTTCGATTTTCACCGATAACAAGCCAGATATAATTCCGCGCGATTGCCTATCTTGCTATCCTGCCGATTTCGGTTCTTTTTAAACTTACTATGAATTTAAATATACAGAAACATTTATTTTTTGACAAATATAAAAATGTAATAAACGAAACTATCGTAAAAATGTTCTATACATAAATATTAAAGTAATTTTATTTTGGCGTGGAAACCTTTTTCTCAATTTAAAAAAAGAAGACAATTTTCATGTATTCATCTTATTTTGTATGTTTCATCCCACAAATGTGTTCAAGTTGATTTCTTTCTTTCAAATATTGCAATTGAAGGGGAGCTGGTGAGAAAATATAAGAAAATATAAATAATATAATAATTTTTGTATTTTTACCTCCAAGAGAGAAAGAGAGAGAGAGAAGAGGGAAAAGACGGAGAAACTTGCGTCGAGAAACTGATATATGTCTACGCGCTTCGATAGAAAAGGCCCCGCATCTAATTCAATTGCAGGCCGCCGTTCCGCAAACACTCATGATAATTCAATCAAGCCTACCCTATGACGTTATATCCACTTTCCGCCGCCCCTGCCGGGCCTAACCCCGTATGATGGCATCGCGCGGAGGGTGGAAACGGCTCGTAATCTCCGTATGAGAACATCTGCACTCTAATCGGCTGATGATTTCCACTGAAGCCGATCCCCCGTTTCTTAACGCGCACGCGTCTCTCCTCTCACGCGTACGAAATAAATCGTTCGTTGGCATGAGCGCTCGCGGGGCAAACAATCGGGATTAGCAAGATGCGAGCTGAGAGCCTGGATCTTTATTTCGCAGTTGATAACGGTGGTATACTGGTTTCCCGTCCGACAGACACCAGGCGTCGTTGTAGGTAGTCGTCATTTTGAAAAAAAAAACATCACACAAAACTGGTTTTTGAATTTTAAAAGTTTATTAACATACTCGCGAACGTATAATAGTATCGCACGCATTCGATATCGATATTTTATGTAAAAACAAGACATTTATACATAAAACTATCAAACAAATTTTGATGAAAATTGTAAATAGCAAATATAATAAAGTAATAATACTAACATATAACTGAATAATAATAATAATAATAATATAACTGAGAATTGAACATGAAATTTAATTTTAATTTAAAAAATAATTTATATATAAAGATGGAATCAAATATTAAACATCAAATACTAAACAGTTTATTAAAATTAAATTATAAGGAAGAATTACAAAAAATAGTTATCTTAAATAATATTTTGATATATAGTTATATTTAATTAAAATGTATAATTACATCTAAAAATATATGAATGAAACTAATAAAATCCTTATGTCAAACAATTAGTAAGAGAGAAAGTAATAAAAATCGACAGTATAGATAAATGCCTTCTGTCAAGCAAAAGTCTTATGTCATCAAATACCAAATTTAATTCACGAAAAGACATATGTAGTACTGTCACAAACATGTTAACTTCTTGCGAACTAAGTTTCACTACATTTTTACGATTGAATCAATATTCAGTTCAAAAATTCTTACGAAATTTTATTGCACTCCTGTGGACTCAGTAAGCATAAATTTACTCCCGTTCGAAAATTTAAATCTTTCTTCTGTGTTAAATATAATTTTCCTTTTCATTCTATTGTTCTATACTATCTACAGTGAAATTTCTAAAATATTTTCAAAGCCCGTCCAGTCATGCAGATCCTGGAAACGGAATCCTACTTCAGGTAGTTTCGAAAATAGCCACCGTTCGGAATAGTCATTGTTTTGTGACGCTTGGTCGGAAGAGAGAATCACCAGGTGAACAAAGCGTTGTAAGCAGAAAGCGTCGCTAATTACATCGCGCACGTTTGTTCTAATTGCGTAGCTGCTCCACGCAATTTACATATATATTACGAATCGGCGACACGTAGAAGTGAGCGCACGCGCGCGCGCGCTTCGGAAGATAGAAGGAAAAGAAAAGAAGTAGACGCGGATATTTAAATGTTTAACGTCGCGGGGCAAAGTTATGTGCGTCGGCAAGCGAGGAATCCCGGTGCTAAGGACGCAGTCGTTTTCCATGCACGGAATGCTGATACCGCGTAACTCTGTTTCAGGGTCTAATCATGCAAATGTACGAGCCGTTAATTAAAACCGACATAAACTATATCTCGTCGCGGGACGCGAAGGGGGATGCAGGCGGAAGATCGACGAGTTTTTGCGTCCTCTCCGTCTCGACTATCACCGCGGTAAGTAACGCGAGCGAATTTTTCTCAGCTTTTGTGCGAACGTCTCTCGCTCTGAAAATCCGATCGCAAATGTGGAGAATGAAATTGCACGCCGCAATGAAATTCGAGGATCTTCAAACGGAAAGACTGAAAGAACAATTAACGTGATCATACTTTACAAACGCATAAAATATTGTGCGTTTTATTACACTGAGAGAAAAATATAGCTATTTTTGGACTCAACCACAATTTTATAATATTTCAAACGATAATTATGGTTAACATAATAATGCATATAGTTAAGTTAATTATATTTATTGTTAGAAATTTAAAATTATGATTGAGGACAAAAGTAACTATATTTTTCTCTCAGTGTTATTCATTAATTACTGTTATATTTATTACATTTTTATACAATGGCTTCTGCAGGAAAATGTTATCTTGCGTCTTTAGATAATGGAATGCACGAATGTAACGGAAAACGTTTCTCATTCTTCGGGGAAGGCTTTGATGTAACTATTCTCTCCCCTGTTTTGATTAACGAAAGCGGTCATTATCGAAACGCGGAGAGTGCACGTGTGTGGAGCAACACTGGCTAAGCTTATTTTCAATCGCGCGACTGAATCAAGGAACACCTACCGCGACTAGATAGAAACAAATCGAGTAAATTCGCGGAATTTCGGGTAAAAGACCGTTTCTTTCATAGTGTTTCAAATAGCCGCCGGAATTTCAAATACAGCCGCCTAGTCGCGCTGGCCGACGATCAAATTCAAATTGATCGTCGCAAAATATGAAACTAGAGTATTCTTCGCACAATTCAAAAATTAATTATCTGAACTTATTCATTATCGCATAGTTATTACTGAGATTTCCGCTGGATACCATCCATTAAACTTTGCCAACGGCTTTTGTTTGCCGAAGTTTTTCAGTTATTAAGATGCTTCGATTAACAAACTCCTCGCCAAAGTAGGGCATCGGGATTTTTCGTCACATCGATACCTTTCTAACACCGAAAATCGGACTCGCGTCGAGATTATATCGCGTGCTCGCATTACCACGATCGCGCAATTCTATGTACATTTAATTATTCTTTGTTCCCGACATACGGCAGTACCTGCATCGCGGTCATCGACTTAATTATTCATCCGCCTCATTGAATGCATTATCGAATTAATCGCGAGCATAAATTAAAGACTCGCGATTCTTATCGTTGACGCGTTCGCACTCGTCATTCTTACTCGCGAATAATATAGCGCCGTAATAATTATAAGCGATAAACACGGTTGATATTAATGTTGCCCCCGCGATAATTGCGACTTCGTCGGCTCGCACGCTCGCGCTCTAGCACGCATTTGCGCGCGAGCGATCGCGCTCGCGCGCGCGCGAAAAACACGTGTTAAATGCAACACTGTAACATTTAATTACAGAAAATCATCGGCGAATCGTTTCGCGCCGTTGAATATTCCATGTATCCGATTATGAAAATGCGATAACTCGCGTTAATAATAAATGAGCACACGAGCGCACGGTTGCACGTGGAAAAGGCTCGTCGAGCTCCTGCGTGAGCGGCATCATTGACTCGGTCGGGTAGTAAGTTCATCGGGTTGTGTATAGCATACTATCAGACATTCCAAATCGAGTAGTAAGCACTAATTTTACATCCAAGATCGCGAATCGTCGATGCGATGTATCGACGAAATGAGGATTAAGAACTCGCTCTTTCTCTCTGTATCTCATACATTTATTATATCATTTATTTATGTGTGTGTGTACGTAGTACACTGAGAGAGAAATATACTTTTAGCCTCAATCATAATTTTATAATATTTCTAAGAATAAATATGATGAACTTAACTATATGCATCATTATGTTAACCATAACTATCATTAGAAATATTATAAAATTGTGGTTGAGACAAAAAAAAAGTAACTATATTTTTCTCTCAGTGTATCTATTAAGTCACTAATCTTTTTCTTTCATAATTTTTCATCATTCTTATATTAGCTTGGTTTCTAAATATAGCGCGAGTCACTGAGAATAATGTATTTAATGTTTCCACTTGCTTGAAAGGACATTATCCTAGAGACGCTAATCAATAAATAACAATCTTTTCTCTCCGTTCTTACCTCTCTCTCTCTCTCTCTCTCTCTCTGTCTCCGCTATTTCTCAATAATGAAGTTTATAAGAATGTAAATCTCGGATGTAACGTTCGTAGTGTGAATGCCGGAATTCGGTGCTAATCGCTAAATTAATTTTTAATACCGTCATTATCGAAATTCAGAACCGCTGGCGTCTGTCGTCGCCAGATATTACGAGACGCTTTTCCGATAGTGCAACAGAAATATGTTAAACGGCCGAGTATCTCGCGTTCGCCGCTAAACGAGGCGTCGCGACTTGTCGCGGTAATTTACATGTTGGATTAACATTATCGTTCGTTATGCACGCGACTTGACGCAACGTATTAGCATACATTCGTATGCCGACGAGGCGGTTTTTGCCAAATTAATGATTTATAAGTATTTCAACGAGATTAGCAGCGCCGATACGCAAACGCTGGATATTATCAAAGTTCTTTTAGACGTGCTTTGGCATTTCTGTAATCGTTCTTGAGCGAGATAATTAACGATTGATCTCGATCGCGCGTCTCTACGGGCGTATTAACAGGTTTCACGTCCGTTCGCGCTTCACCCTTGTCTCGTCGAGACTATCTATCCTTGATTTACGGTCAATATTACGTCGGAAAATACGATACGTCGCATCCGTCGCGTAATGGACGATGGTCCCAAGGTTTATTTACCACCACAAGTGCACTTCATTAACTGTAAATTGTTCGAAAAGCATCCCGGAGCCCGGCGATTTTTTTCCTCTTTTCTTCTTTTTTCCTCTCGCGAAGGCTGCGGCGCCGCGATCTTTTTACGATTCGCGCCGGTCGCAGCGCAAACTCGTCGCCCATAAATCACAGGGACTTTAACAGCCGGCTTATCACGCGACAAAAAGATTTTATTCACCTGCGATGACTAGACACGCGTACGACGACTTCCCGGTAATTTCAATGCCAACGGCATTGTAATGACGTCGCGTCGCGTCGCGGAACGAGGCCGTTTCGCATACTTACGCGCTCAAATCGAGGTATTCCGAGATGCTGCGTGTGTTGCTATGGTGTCATAATTTTGCATCGTTTGCGCGCGTGCGATTTGTATTAAGCGCGAGATATTCGATCCGACCATTCGTCGCCGCCGGATCTCTTTTTTTCTGCGATTTCAAATCGCACGGGCGTCCACTGTCATTTAATAAGAGATCGTAAAATTGTTGCATGTTATTACTACGTCTGCATCGCTCGAATATCCCGTGACGAACGTTCAAAGACATTACGAGAGCGATTTGAATGCAGAAACCGGAGCACGAGCGAGTAGACGTGTCGCGACGCTCCGACAAGATCAAATCACAAAAAAACAGTTACATTGTTCATTCTGACCCGAAGTTTCATTCCGGGCGACGATTGATTGATTTCGATTCGTTTCGTCGTTGACTTGGAATCCGATTCACGATGATCATTCGAGTCACAAACTTTTGAAGATATTTAAAGAAACATGATTTATATTCACAAATAATAATTTGTAACTATTTAAATAATTATACATGTATGTACATGTATAATTATTTATTAACGACCGTGTACTATCCATATTTAATGTATTTGTCCTTTGATTTACGCTGTGTGGACGCGGTAAAATAATGAATACGAGAGGATGATTATTTGACCATCTAATTACGCGACGTGTGCGCAACGAAGTGACACATTAAGCTAATTGTCGAGTGATCGGGTTTTTTAAACGTTTAAACATCGACGATGTAGCGAAGCATGCAAATCATCGTTAATTGATTTGATGGAGAAAAACCGTTACCGTTAAAAAAAAGGATCGCCTTCGATCGAACAGGATTATCTGCAATGTGGGATCAATCGAGACGGAATTTCTCCACTTTCTGGACGAAAATTAGAACAATTCGTTGCACCGGCGTTTTGCGAATGAAGAATGGTAAGTATAACAATCTTGTGATCAATGCCATATTATTTTTTTTTGTATGTGGAGCCAGCGTGAAATAACAGGTGTTATAGAGCATAGTTCTGACGGTTTCTTATTTTGCACAGAATTTATGTGTTCATTAGGCTGGCTTCATATCTTTGTCGAAAAGCAGAAGCCCAATCAGAACTCTCACTCATAGTAAGCAGTATGTAATAGTATGTACCAATACATACTTCCTACTATGAGTGAGAGTTCTGATTTGCTTCTGCTTTTCTGCTAAGGTGTGAAACCGGCCTTAGACTTATGGATACAAACAATATGAAATAATAATTAGTTTCTACACATCGTAAAGCTCTCTCTTTCATATATTGTGTCTTTTACTGTTTCTGGCATAAGCCTACCGAAAATTAGACTGACGAATTCTATAAAATAGAGAGCAGAAAAAATCGATCGGCGCCGCAAATTGATCGTTTGCTCCGAAAAATTAAGAGGTTTACAAAAAGTGAAGCTTCATTGCCGAGAGACATGTCGAATCCATGTGAAAAACGAGGTAAGAAAAGGCTCGAGTACTCACTCTGCGTGGGGTCGACGGGCTCGTCCTGTATATTGACCGGTGAAATTTTCAGCGATCTCGGAGGGCCCTGAAAGCCGATGGGCCCGGGCCCCCCGGCTGCGCCCACCCGCTGCATCACGCCGGCAGCCCCTATTTCCGCAGCTCTGCCACTCCTGCGCACGTCGCGCGACGGTTTTCGAGCAATCTTGAAGCCTTCGTACGCCGACCACCGGTCGTACCCTTTCTACTCGTGAAGAAACTTCGCCCCGTGCGTGTCCGCTGCCTTCGTGCACGCTACCGAGGCCCACCGGGAGTCGAATCGGCGCCGCGGGGAAAAGAAAAAAAAAACGTACCGCGCGTAAAGTAGGCTTTTCCGTATATCGAGTAATTAAAACCCAATTCTCACGCGATTAAAAACCGGAGAACCAGGCGTGAGAGCTGTTCGATAAATGGTTTCGACGTGCTCGTGTCGGGATTTACATTTTTTCTTCATCGAAATGTTCACGAAGCAAGCTTTAACGAATTTTTTAAAAAATTTCGAATTTTAATTTCGTCTTTCGGAGTTTAATTGGTCTCGACCGGGTGTGATTAGCGCTCCGATATATCTTTTATTCCAGCTTCGTCAACCCGTCCAGTTTAACCAACACTTTCACGATCTCTCGTTTCGTCGAGAGTTCCCTCAAGTCACTCGGCACTTCTCTCTTTTTCGTCGAATCTTCGCTCGATTCTTCCGCTCCAATTCTTCTTCGGGATCCTTCTTCGGGATCGCCGCACCACTCTGCGATACGACACGCACTCGCTGGATATCGCGAAACTTATTTCTCGCGAGTCGGCCGTGAGATTTCTCGTGACTGTCAAACGCGAGTGCGATCGACGGCGACGCGAAACGTCACTCCTGATCTCCGTGGTCGGTCTCGTTGTGCCTCAACGACTCGCCGGTCCCTCACCGGACTCGCGGCACGACAACGTTGTCACTCATCGGCAGCGCAGGGCGAGCGCGAATATTCCGTTATTGGAGCCCTCGAAGAGGCGAGTTAAACGATAACAGACAGCGGCAAGGGCAGGCGAAAGAAACGTTTATTGTGGCAGAAGCTGGACGAGACGTCCGGAGAAAGGTAGAGACCGCGGAAAAAAGGAAGGATGGGGACGGCAGGACGGGGGGACGAGAGGGGAGCAGGTGAGAAGAAAGAAAGAAAGGGCAGGCATCGAGAGAAAGATAGACGGAAAGGGAAAGAGGGAGAGAGAGAGAGAGAGAAAGGGAGGGAGAGAAAGAGAGAGAAAGAAAGGAGAAGAGAGACGGCACGGTTGCACGAAACTACCCCGACGAGACTGACGACGCGGGGCCCTGGGAGCCACTGACTGCCAGTTAGGCGTCTCGCTATAGTCTGCTCGAGGATCCAACCCAACCTAACCGGACCTCACTGGCGGATCCCCACTCCTCGCTTCTCTATCGCTCTCTCGCTCCCTCCCGCCG
>VBVR01002624.1:0-21486 GCA_011638315.1 Tetramorium parvispinum
AAATGGCACGGGGTACAAAATTAATTTTGGTAGTACAAAATAGTACAAATTCAGTACTAATTTTATCCGCTTTGTTTTAATTTGTATTATTTTTTCTTATGGTCCTGCTAGCTTGATATAAAGTTAGCAGCGCCACGATTTTTTCGAAAACGGCACGGGGTACAAAATTAATTTTGGTAGTACAAAATAGTACAAAATAAGTACTAAATAGTCCACTAGGTCGCATTCGATTTTGCTGATTTGATCCTGCCAGCTTTATAGAGCTATTATTATGTTAACCATAATTATCGTTAAAAATATTACAAAATTGTGTGTGTTGAGGCCAAAAGTAACTATATTTTTCTCTCAGTATACATTATGTAATGTAGAATATTTTTCAATATGTATAAATCAATTTAGAGTTTTTCTATATATCTATCATACATAACACTTTATTAATACAGTACAATAATAATATAATACAGAATAATATATTTTTATATGTTAATTATTGATATTTTATAATATCCTTCGAATGTGCAAAATCACATTGTCAAATGAAACGGAAACGCGTATTTTGCAATCGTCCTTCTGCAGCACACGGTGCGTATTCGTATTAGATTTAGCAAGAAGGCAGCGATATGGCACACGCGGTGCGGCCAGATCGACCGTCGACGGTCGACGGTGCAGCTGGCGTTTATTATTGCTCTAATTATCGCGCGGCGATGTCAACGCCGATTGTCGCGCTCGTACGTACGTACCACCTTGCCGCACGACGCATTTCGACGCGGACGAAAATCGCCGATGAAATTTCGATTCGCGAAGCGAGGACCAGAGGGGTGACGAGCGCCGTGCGCGCGACCACAACGGCACGAACCATTGTTACCGCTTGAATTTGCCTGGCTGAGCAGACGCAAATTCCGCGTGTTTAACGCTAAATGTGCCAGAGCTAACAAACATAATCGAATACTGCGTACTCGACTCGAGCTCCCTCGATCCGGCCATTTCCTGTTAAGGGAAATGCTTGCATATTGATATATCCTCAGTATTTACTCAACACTCGTACCAAAAATATATCTTCTTGTAAAGATTACGTACAATTAGTAGATTAGTAGATTTAATTAATTAGTAGATTTCGTTCTTTGTTATTTAATTAATTTTACTAGGCATTGAAAAAGTATCATGCATCTCGCGAGAAGTTAGTCTTCTAATTTTCTTGTAAAGATTACGTACAATTAGTAGATTAGTAGATTTAATTAGTAGATCTTGTTCTCTGTTATTTAATTAATTTTACTAGACATTGAAAAAGTATCATGCATCTCGCGAGAAGTTAGTCTTCTAATTTTATTAGTTATAACTTTGATATATTAGGACCAGTTTTTTCAACTTCTTGGTAAGCTAACTTAAATCACAATCTGAACTTGTCTAATTTGAAGATAAAAGACATATGATTTAACTATTAATTATCACTGAAAAAAATGATTCATTATAATTGGTTATAATAATCCAGTCTTGATAAAAGTTACCAAGAACCTTGGTGAAATAGTTTTAACTATATGTCATTGTGACAAAATAATGTTATAAAAAATGAAGTGATCATAATTATTATCAAACATTTGTTTATTATTATTGTATTATTATTGTAATAGTGACTAAGCATTTCAAAAAATTGCATTACTAAATGCATCTTGTAAGTTTATCTAGAATTTTCTTTTCAGTAGCTTACCAAGAAATTGGAAAAACCGGCTAGCGTTGAAATTTTGATGTTTTAAATTTATTAATTCTCTGTTTGATTTTCCCGCGAATGAAAACACGATCCTAGGAATAATCGAAGTTATATGCTTTTTGCGCATTCTCGTACATAAGTCTTAGAATCGCACATGAAAGCATAAATTTTTAATCGTATTAGCAGGCCTCACGATTCTATTGTTTTTAATCGTCCTTGCTGCACCCGCAAACACAATCGAGTACGCACGATGTGTAGGAAACTGTTTTGTTCCATGAACTAAAAGTTTGGTTAAAATATACCCAACAAAATTGTTCAATTACTACAAATAAATATGTTATTTGCTTATATTTTGTTAAATCATTTTGATTTAGAGAACAAAACAGAATTGTTTAGGGAACAAAACTGTCTTATTCTTCAAACTAAAATGATTTAACAAAATTAATATAAGCAAATAAAATATTTGTTTACAGCAACTGAACAATTTTGTTGGATATGTTTTAACCAAACTTTTGGTTCATAGAACAAAACAGTTTTTCCAGGGTAACGAGTGCGCCGCTGGATTTGCAATTAATTTGCTGCTTGTCTTACAGCAGGGGCGCTACGTGGACGCCATAACAGACGAGGCTGACGAGAAGACGCGCAATGTTCACTCGATCGAAAGGAGATGATGAAATGATGTGTTTTAATTATTTTTTCGCCAGACGCTCTCGGGACTCTCGAGCTAATTGCCATTTGCGCCAATAAAAGGGGCATCTTAGGGTTTCGCCCCTCGCTTTCTGGCCCCTTTGAACTGTCTCGCCTCTCAGACTATTCATTCACTCGTATTGACAATGATCACCTAATGACCACGCGAATAGTGTCTTTGAAAAATGACTGGATGAAAGGGAATTGATTTCTTCCGAAGGGATTATATCCTTGCTGCTCTCTCTCTTTGTCTTCAAAGACAATTTTCTTAAATATCGCTGACTAAGGTAATGTTACTTGAGAATTTTTAACATAAAATTTTGTTCGAAAATCTATTTTGCATCCAAGAAATTTTGTTTTATGAATCATTTGTTTGGAAAGATCTGAATTGTGTGAATATAATGTATAAATTGAATTAATATTTCTTCAAATGAAAATAAGAATAACAGTTAGAAAGTTAGATAAACGGGTCTTACAATTAACTCTGAATTAAGACATTCTGGCGCATAATAAGACATGAAAACCCCATAATAGTGTCGCTTCCTTTGGTCTCTGCGATAAATTAGTCATAGAAACGTTTACGATTGTAACAAAGTAGGCTGCTCTAGTAATCTATTTTTGATAAGAATTTATGTCGTCGACGTGAACAGTAGTTTAATGTCTTTTCGTCGACGGATCGGACGAAACCTGCATGTTGCACGGCTTAAATTCCGCACAACGTCGTTAGATAACGTTAAATTCGCTATTCGCGCGCGATTCTCGGCCTGGAATCGCCAATCGTACGTTCCGTTTACAATCGCGAGCATTGAAATCTAACGCCGCGCTTTATCTCGTCGCGCAAGCGCAACCATAACTTCATTTTACACGCTACCCAGAAGCGAAACCGACGGAAGTTCGACGTTGTCGAGCATAATCGTGCCCGACGTGGGTAAGATCCAAATCAGCCGCTATCTCCAACTCGTTTTCTTGCTGCGTCTATTTGAAGACCCGACGTAAACGGGGAAATACAAGTGTCACATTTCTAGGAAACTTGTTCTTCTCTTTGAGGAATGAAATTAACTGTGAAGGCATTGTTTGTAAGACAATATTTACGAGACAAAGTACTTTTTCTGTACAGAGTAATTGGAGTATTATTTGAGAGGCGGTTTTCCTGAGATGTTTATTGTTGGTTTGCGTGTAGCAGCCATTTTTTTATCAATAGTTAATTTTTTAAATAAAATTATTAGTAATAATATTAACGTAAGTAATAATATTTGACATTACGAACAGCTGTCAGAAAATAATTTTAGAAATATCATTTCGTGCGACTTTGAATTAAAAACAAAATAAATCGCAATTTATTTTGAATTGCCATCAATATTGAAGATTTTCCAGTTGTTTCACGAATTTTTCTTTTTACTTTATTTCCTTTTTATGCTTTTTAATTTTTTTTACTATGACCAAGATCAGGCAGAATATACTGAAAGAAAAATATAATTACTTTTGGACCCAATTTTATAATACTTCTAATGATAATTATGGTTAATGACGCATAATGATGCATATAGTTAAGTTAATCATATTTATTATTAGAAATATTATAAAATCATGATTGAGTCCAAAAGTAACTATATTTATCTCACAGTGTATATTTTCATCTTTTGAATGTTTAATTATTTCTTAATTATTTGAATAATCAATTTTTAATCTTTGAATTCAAACGATTTTTAATAACACACTATCATTTCTTTATAAAAAGATGAAATATCGTGTGTTATAATAAATATCATAGAAAACATTTAAATTGTAATCATTCCGTGTCAGTATTTTTTTTTAATATTTCAAGATCAAACTTTTTATTTTTGATTTTGTGACAATTTAATTTTGTTTTTTATCGGTTCCTTGGAAATATTCTGTACCCGCCCCTGATTTTGACCCTACATTTTCTCCCTCGTGTCTAAAACGCCCACGGCTAAGTGCGCTTTCATCGGAGCGAAAAATTCAGCCCGAGCTATACGACGGTTGGAATCCTCTTCCCGTTACTCTCGAAAGAGGATTCGAGACGCGGGCGGGTAATACACATAACGACAATCGTTTACGCCGTCTTTCTCGTTCCCAAGATCGGTGCGCCATTGCGTATACGCTTCCGAACTCCTTTACCAAGAGACGCCCGTTATGTTATCGTACGACGATGCTCTTCGAGAGCTCGAATTTCATTAGGATAAATCTCTTACGATGAATACTCGAGCTGCAATTCTGTAGAGTGCAATTTTCGTGCCACGCATGCCTGCGTAAGTTGCGCGAGCCCACCGTATATTACATGCTCAGCGCGAGCTTAATCAATTACTATGTTAAATGAACTTTCAGTTTATGAATCAAGCCTGCGCAAGATTAATAGTGTCGAGCTTTAAACGTCTAGAATACCCACTGAGCACGCCATCGATCGTGCAAAGTGGCACAGGGCCCGAGGTAACGGCCATGATTAACTCGAATATTAGCATACTTGCCCCGAGTTGCAGATTCGCCTCGAGTTACAAAAACAAACGGATACTACGGGACAAGTGTCACGTACATCGCGATCTTATTCCAGAGTACAACGACATAAATTTAGGGATGGAAACACGTCGGCAAAATTATTATTGAACAATTTAAAATTTAGAATCGATGAGTAAATTAATTCTTCTTTCAAATTAAAGTCGCTAATGACGTTGAGAGTTGACATTGCCGATCGTATTTTTAATGATCGGAAATCTCGACGAACGCCAATGTAAATGCAACGCCTTTTCCACCACGTCATTATTGCCGCGTCGTCGCGCGAATTTCAGCAAAGATCACGATCCGGAGCGGCGGAGAGGCTGCTGCTCTCTCGGCGCTTCTTGCGACGAGAAGTCGATCGATCTTGAAACGCGACGAGGTTGAAGTACAGCAATTTTGCGCGATTAACCCCGCCGCGCCGGCTGACACATCGTCGTTGTTATCATTATGCTTACGGATCGTCCGTGCTCGCTGATTAGACCCTGGAAGCGTCAGCTATCGAGATAAAGGAGCGCGAGAACGGAACAGTTTGGCGAGTATCTCAAACGCGGGCGTATTAGACTATCTGCCTACTAGTTAGACGTTGCTCCCCGTGTACGCTGTACGTACAGGATAATTACTAATTAACGTAACTGCGGGGAGCTGTTGCTCTATTCCCGCACAGCCATACCGCAACGGCGGCGAAAGCCGGATGCAACTGTGTGCAGAATGATGGAATAGAGAGACAGAGAGAGAGAGAGAGAGAGAGAGAGAGAGGGCGGGGCGCGGAAAGCTGATTAGATATATTTTCGTACCAGGTTTCTAATTACATAGATTATCCGCCGTTTACCGAGAAGCTAAGAGAGATTGTATTATGTCCGGTTCAAGCTTTACTGAATGATTGCCTCGTTTTCTCTTACAATTAATTGCACCCGTAGGGTAATATTTGTACGTATATTTCATAATATCTTGTTCTCAGATATTAACACACTGATAATGATCATGAAATTGATATAAATATCTATGATAATTTTAAATCGTGATAGCTGCGTTACGTTTGGAAAATTTAGATTATATCAAGTAATAGATTATCTCACGTAGTAGATCAAGAAACGTGACAAGGTTTCATGAGTCACATCGAAGGATTCACGAATATTATTTTACTGATTGTGAGAAAATAAAATTCGCTACAGAGAAGTAAAATAATATATCTTACATATTTGTGGCATCGTATATATTTCTATTATTTTATTTCTCAATTATTAAAATAATGCACTTGATATTAATTTATTTATCTTAATTAAATAATACAGAAAAAGAACTTGTATTCATCAAATGCATGCATATTCGACGAATAATAAAATCTTCTGTCTTTGAGTTTCTTAATTGATTTACTCGATACTGTAATACGAATCGATGTGAACGAATTGATTGTTAAAGCTATTTCTATTAATCGTTATTTAACGGTTTAGCATTCAGAGAACAAGATTCTTATGTCACTTTTATTGCTCTTATACTTTTCTAAGAAAAAGCACGCTTGTCGTGTCAGGTTGCAGTTTCAAAACAACAACAGCGCAACTTACCTTTAGACTGATTGTAATTCTCTCTGGTATTTCTTATGCTGCTTACTTGTAAGTAAATTTAAAAACAATAGAGAGTAACAAGAATAAATAGATTAATTGCTGAGCCGATTTTAATATTATAATTTGCTTTCTGAATTTTATTGCTTTCAAAATATATATTTCTCGAATTTACAGTTTATTATTTAACTTGATAAAATAAATCGATATAGCAATATCTAAGAAAAATCTTTATCTTTTAAACAGGTAAATTTATATTAATTTAATCTATTGATTATGATGATGATTAAATATAATTACAAGTAGAGTCATATTATTTGGCTAATTCAAACTGTGCAATATTTCTAATAAATATTCGACGTTACTCTTTGACCTTCCTCGAACATTTCTTTATAGCATAGACGTTATATCATATTTAATAATACTCGCTCTAACGTAAGGTACAGGCATAATGACAGACCAGACATTGAAAAGGGTTGAATATGGCAATATTTTACTAAATTAGAAAAGTAATTTTTTAAAATGTAATCTTTATCATAAAATTTCTAAGAATAATAACGATCAAAAATTCATAAAAGTGCATCTATTTCATATTCCTGCACTAGGAAAAATGTTTTGTTCCATGAACCAAAAGTTTAGTTAAAATATACCCAACAAAATTGTTTAGTTACTGTAAACAAATATGTTATTTGTTTACATTTTGTTAAATTATTTTGGTTTAGAGAACAAAACAGAACTGTTTAGGGAACAAAACAGTTTTCCCAGTGTGTAATGAAAACGTGAATAATCAATACATTGGTTGCATTATGAGTGGTTTTTAATGAGATGACATTTTTGAAGCAACATGATAGTTCATTTATTTAATTCATAATCACAATCAAAGGTGTATAGACATTTATTAGAATGATCTTTATATTTAATTTGCATTCTTCTTGTGTCAGCTTAGTTGGTCACTTATATTAATCGAGAAGAATTAGTTTTGTCTAATATTTTATAGATTATTTTTATATTAAAATGTTAGAAAAAAAATCACGATTTTGTGACTCTTTATAGTCATTGTGATCATCTTCGTTTCGGATTTAGTCGCCATATCCTGTTCACGTGACGTGAGAATTCTTCCATCGGTCGCCTCCCATGCTGGAGAGCGCGAGAGGAAACATTTACAGCGTGCTATGAACGACTGAACGTGCCTTTCGCGCGCGCGATTATTTGTACACATGTACCGCGTGACGCGACGTAATTCGATATTTTCGGAGCCGGTTCGAAAGTTGAGAAAAAGGGAGACTGAACGGGGGGGATCGTCGAGGCGGCAATTTGCGGCGTGACGGTTCCAACAACCCCCACGGCGAAGCGTCTGCGGGGGGTTTGCGTCCCTGTAACCCCGTTTCGCGTGTTGCGCTCTTAGTCGTGTAAATGCCTGGAGTTAGGGTGGAAGGGAGGGAACGAGGGCCTCTGGCTTTTTCGAGTGGTGACAAAGGTGATAAAACGTCGGGCTGAAATCGTGCGGGGCTCGCTTTTCACACTTAACGACATGTCGCGGCATTTTATTGCTGACGGCACGCTAAAAGCACGCCCAGTTCCGTCCGGATACGTTGTAATTATGAAGCAGCAGGGGAGGACGAATGAGAGGTCCGACAATCTCCTCGAAGGTGCTTGAATTAATCGCCGATCATGTCTGTTATTAGTCTCTATAGGAAGGGAAATGTGGGATATATCACGTCCCTACGGAGGAAATGTATTTTCTCCGGATTAAGATGGTTGTCTTTGATAATGTAACAATAACTTCTGATTACATTTTTCTCTTTGTGAGAATTGTATTTTTAATAAAAGCGTAAACGATTCAAGATTAAAGAAGAGTTTTAAATTAATTTCTCGTTAAATAGAAATTAAAATTGAGAAATTAAATAGTTTGATTATAAAGCTCATATTTAGATTTATTATTAATTAATATTCTACTTTAAGTAATGCTTCACACTGAAAAAAAATTCTGATTGATGAAAAACGGACGAATCAGAAAATCTTGTAGGATTGATAAAATATTCTAGTTATTATAATAAAACTCAATACTTTATAACTTATATAATAACCAGAATTCCTATTGTAATAACCAGAATATTTGATCAATCCTACAAGATTTTTCTGATTCGTTCGTTTTTAACCAGAATTTTTTTTCAGTGCATATACTGTTTCAAATAATAGTAAAAGTATCTTTTCTCTAATTTGTCTACAAATATCGATAACGTCGCTTGGCACAGCTATATCGTACACCGAAAAAAAATTCTGGTTAAAATCGGACGAATCAGAAAATCTTGTAGGGTTGATAAAATATTCTGGTCATCATAATATGTCATATAATACAATAATAGAATTCAATATTTTACAACTGATTAACAACCAGAATTCCTATTATATTAACCAGAATATTGCATCAATTCTACAAGATTTTTCTGATCCGTCCGTTTTTAACTAGAATTTTTTTTCAGTGTATCCATATCGTATATCCTTCGATTGAAGAAGCTCCGTGCAATTTTTATTATTTACACTCTACGCGCAGCTAAACGTTTTATTTTATGTTTGCGCTTTCGTAGGAACGCAAAGTACCGTTTACTTTTGCCTTCGCGGCAGTGTCTTAATTTTTCAGTGCGTCGTAAGCGTGGCTGGACACGAGAAAGCGCTTGCCGAACTAGGGGCGAGCGATAAAATTCCTCGGACTCCTCGGGTCCTCTAAGAGTATCCACACGAGCTATCGTAACTTCACCCTTGCACCGAGGTAAGCCGCGCTATCTCGACCGGCTATGTACCGGAAGCTGGGCGTCTCGCTCTCCCGAGTGAGAAGCTCGCTTTCTCGATGAAACCGACCTCCGCCTCCTCCGTCTCCTCCGTTCTCCTACCTTCTCCATCTGCCTGCTCCGTTCTGACGCGTTCTGGTCTTTTTGCTACCTATGCCACCGTGTCCTTCCCTACGGCTACCTCCTTTAACCTTGTGGCACGCGCGGTAGAATCGCCCGAGGATGGTTCCCCACGCCATCCCGGTGCATTCCGGTGACGAAGGTTTTTACAGCGGTGTGCCAGACGATTGGCTCTGCAATGATGATGTTCCGCTTCATTGCTGTTGCCCGACCTGCAGAACGGAATTGTCACGACTGAACTTTGGTAAGGTTAGGCACCTCGTAGAGACTATGAGAATCTCTATGTTTTTTTAACTTTTATAAAATATTTTAATATGAAATTTATTATTTAGTTTTATATTAATTTAATTAAACGCCATAACATAAAAAAAACATATTGACGAAACAATGTCGTAAGATAAGCATTTTTAATATTCGTCGCGTTGTTTTCTTGTACACGTATGTTCTTTGTTGTATATTCTTTGTATATTCTTTGTATGTTTTGTGTTTGTGTCTTGACAATTAAAGTAATATGGTTCTTTTCCAAAAGAATACTTCAGTATTTGCAAAGCGTGTATAATTTTTCAAGCTACAGTAAATTTGCTGAAACATAGAGGAAACTCAGAAATGCGTGTAATATTATTCTCTTTTGAAGTCTGACATGACATTGCAGAGTTTGTTTAAGTTTCAAACAGTTTGTATTCCCACCATTTAGGAAGAGTCATGTTGACATGAAAAAAATGGATATCAGTTTGTTTTTCAATTTTTAACTTTTTACTTCGTCTTACATTTCTTTGATCGAAACGATACGAATATGATTTCACATCTTGAGAAATGTGAAAAATATTACGAAATCCTTTTACATATTTTGTTTCTTCGGAAACTATGAAAAAATTATTGAAAAACATTCTACATGCAAAACGATCTTTCGCTTGTATAGAACCCTTTTGAAATGAAGAAAAAGCTTAAGAATTATCGTTTACGCGAGATTTAAATTTTTCGTACATATATTTCATGAAATATACTTTAATGTCAGTTAACAAAGTTATATTTTCTAATTTCGCGACTATAAATCGTAATATTCTCAACTTCTCGTATTTTTATCTTTGTATGTGAAAATGACGATTTAAAGTTTATAAAAAGCATTTAAGTATTCTCCGCTATACGAGATTAAAATATAAAGTTGATCTACGTTAAGAAGCTTAATGGTGTGTTGTTTACGCGATCACGGTACGTTTTCTTGTTCTTCCTCTCTTCGTTGAAGGAAGTAATTAACAGAAAATTAGAAAAAGCAAGGAAAATAAATACATCGATAAACACGCAATGTTTATGTATTAACGGATGCAAGTAATATTTCTTCAAACAGGATTAATCCGCTCTTGAAAAGATCACGTACGAGGAAAATTATGTGATTAATTATTATAGTTTTAATAAGAAAGCCTTACAATATATTACACGGATAAGCGGGATCTTTTTTCATTGTGCTCTTTAAAGAAATCTGCATTCAGGTCTTTTCATCCTTCATTCTTTTATTTCCACAAATTCCACATGTCCTTCTTTTTCTCCATCCAGCGCATTCACGGTCACGCGAGGCGTCGTCGCTCAACGCTTCTTCATCCTTTCACTTATCCTTTAACGTGTATTCTTCACAGTGAGATTACCGTGTCATCGTTGAAACCCTTACGTGTAGTTAGTGTGGATTTATTTTACAAAAAGTGTTCGTTTAAACGCGATATTATTTTCGCGGGCGGTAATTATTACAAATTATTTTAACGAGGTGGCATTATATCGACTTAATCGAATTGCAATCAAGGGAGACGCGGGGTTGTTATCGTTGTGCGTTCGCACACAATCGAAGATGTCATTAATGGATATTGATTTTTCTGTCGCGCACGTCTCGCATCTATCGAGATGTGCTTCATTCTGAGGTCGATGCTCGTTAAAACATGGAAACTCATTTAGTAACGATAATAATGCGTACTGTCGATGGACGCCTCTCTATAGCGAGAGGGCGAGACAAAACCCGAGTGCAAAACGTTGAAATTTCATTGTTAATTTCATTATCAATATCGACAAAATTTATTGATTTTTCGTTTTTTGAATTTATTGATTATTCATTTCTCAAATAATTGCGAAGTCCGACTTCATTTTGTATATGAAACTTTATGATACTTGATCACTGAAAAAAAATTCTGGTTAAAAACAGACGAATCAGAAAAATCTTATAGGATTCATCAAATATTCTGGTTATTATAAAAGAAATTCTGGTTATTATAAGTTAAGTATAAATATTGAGTTCTATTATAATAACCAGAATATTTGATCAATCCTACAAGATTTTCTGATTTGTCGTTTTCAACCAGAATTTTTTTCAGTGATCCAATAAGAGATATTAAATTAATTTTAATATTTTTTTATATAAAGATTCTTTAGGCAAATTTCTTATCTTGATATTATTTTTGTACTTTTAATTTTTAAAATATTTTAATTATAATCTGAAAAAAATGCATTTTTCATCTATTGTGAAGTACTGTCGTGAAATTTTCAATATTTCGAAATACTTCCATGAAAATATATTGATGTATGCTGAAATGACTCTTAGAATTTCATGACTAAAGATTTTGCGAGCAGAGAAAGCATGACGCGCAATGGTACCGATGTAAATCTATACCATTCGACAATATTGCTTTTGGGAATATCTCAACGACCGTCGAGTAAAACCGACATTGAATGCGCACGATTATATAATCGCCATTCTCTTCGTGTGCATCTCGTGTCGCCATTTAAACGTATCTACTCATTTGCAAGCCTCCGCGCAGCATCGAGTCGTCAAATTAATTTCAACGAGTCGTTCGTGCATACCATTATTGAATGCGCCTCTCTCTTCACCCCGCCGTGCTCTCCGTCCTCTCTCTCTCTCTCGCGTCAGATAACGATTCCTCGGGTAAGAAAAATAGAGAACCGGCCGCGCGGCAGTTGTCATTTGCAGCCGACGATTACTTTCGCGCCGTTGAATCGTGAATTCGCGAAAAACTCAAGTCTGACAGCGCGTGAAGAGTCTCGGAATTTCATAAATATCCAACATATCGATCCGACTTTCGAACCGGCGATGAGCGCGGCGGCAGTTTTTCTCCGCTGAAATTGCCAATTGCAAATCACTCCGCTGAAGATACCGAGATGCTCCGAGTTACTTGCGTTTTCTTTTTAATGCAAATCTTTTTCTTGAGAGAATATTTAGTGGCGCACACAGTAGTGCGAGTTATCAATAATTGAATGTGAGATCTTTCCGGATCGTGAAATCTTAAACAAGAAACTTCATTTTTTATTCAACTAAACTGAAAAGAATTCTGGTTAAAAACGGACGAATTAGAAAATTTTGTAGGATTGATAAAATATTCTGGTTATTATAATAGAAATTCTGGTTTTTATAATAGAACTCAATAATAGAACTTTATAACTTATAATAATCAGAATTCCTATTATAATAATAGGATATTTAATCAATCTTATACGATTTTTTTTCTGATTCGTCCGTTTTTAACCAGAATTTTTTCAGTGTAGTAATGGTGTGTACACGCGCATTTTTCATTATTATTACTATTTTCATAAAAATTTAAGATTTAAAAAATTTTAATTTTTAATCTTTTTCGATAACCTAACTGTCAAAACTGTCACAATATACACATCATCGCGTTGATAATTGCTCTCGCAATACGAAGCGAGAGAATCAATCAGCATCGCGGCAAAGAAACAACCTAACTGTCAAAACTGTCACAATATACACATCATCGCGTTGATAATTGCTCTCGCAATACGAAGCGAGAGAAACAATCAGCATCGCGGCAAAGAAACAACAATATTTCGAGACTTTCGAGTATCAATTTAACACGCCTTTTTGAAGAGTGGATTTCAAATAAACTCGAGTAAAAATTTAATTCATATTTCAATTACTGAGATATATCTCATTGAACATTTTTACATTTTACTTACATTACGCTTCATTGGGCAATCTGAACGTTTTATATATCGCAGTTGCAAATTACCTTCCATCGCGCGGCGGCATAGCTTGTGCCATTGTCGAAGTTACCGTGAATGCTTATAGTGCCATTGTCGACGCGCTTATCACATTGCTGTCAACTCTGTTTGCCGGTGTAACAGACGACGAATGGATGCATTACCTTCTCCACCACCGGAGCTTTGCATTTCCCTCCGCCAGAAACGTGCTCGTGAATCGTTCGCCGCGCGAGCAAAGTCGTATCGATACTCTATTAGCGCGGTGGATATTTACGGTGGAATCGAGGACCGCCGCCGGAATGAGAGATGCTCTCTCTCTCTCTCTCTCTCTCTCTCTTTCTCCTGTCCCTCTCTTTCTTTCGGCAGTAGTCAAGAATGATGTTACGCGTCCAGGGGCGGGGACCGCGAAGAAATGGAGGAAGGAAGGAAGGAAGGAAGGAAGGATTCTCGTATGAATATTCAGCTCGCATCGATGCACTATCGCCTCCCTCGCGTGTGCTCTCTGATATGTACATACATACATACCCTGCCTTCGTGCACGAGGTGATTCGCAAGTCGTTGCGTTTGCGAATGCTCGCTTGTATATGCTCGTGGAGTCTGCTTCTTCTTCTTCTTTTTTTCCTGCATCCCGTTATTCATCGCTTCGAGAATTTTCGATGCTAAAAATATCTAGGAGGGTCTCAAAAATGTCTCCCTTCTTCCAAAATCTTCGCGAGTTGCATCGAAATGAAAAAAAAAAAAAACTTTCACGTCATCGAATCTCGAGTTTGGCGATCGATCGCTTGCGAATCCTATTGAATTCTATCGCCTGCATCGCGATACGTCCTTTTCGATATTCGGGAAAGAGATAACGGCGCGAGAGATGCCGCGGGCGGAACCAACGTAATTCGAAAACGAGATTTTTCTTGTTCGGCAGAGAGATAATGGATCCGCCGGTAGAAAGGCTCCGGTAAAACTTTGCCATGGAAACTGCGAGTTCGAAGTTCCGCCATTGTGCGCGGTTATTTCGCATTCTGAATACGCGATGCGGAGAGATAAATAAATCGACACGCCTCTGAGGAACTCCGACGCGATAAGTATCACCGGCGTCGGATTTCCCTTTGATCGTTTTTCGCCGAATTTCAGTGGTTGTATTTAGATAGTACTTTTAAATTCTCGTATCGTTGTGGCTCGTTTTTGATAGAGGAAAAAAAAGGAACAAAAGCGAACTCCAGCCAATTTGTCATTTATGCATTTTTTACAAAATTAAGAAAACAGGTGTTAGAATTTAAAATATGAAAGTAATATATCAAAACTAGGAAATTAATAGCATTAATAAATGGAATTATTTGAGATTATTTTTAATCTACATAACAAGAATACAAAGACTATTATTTTTGTACACTTTTAAATAATTTATTACAGAGTTTTATTTTTTAGCATTTACAATCCCTTTTCTATGACATACCTTTAAATAAAAAAAAATCAATTTTTGCAGCTGGTGATCGATTTTTATGCAGCAGATTGATGCAATTGTCATTTATTTGATTTAGTCTTTATTCGTACCGATTCCACTTTTTATTGTCAAGCATTTTTTCGATTTTCAGTTTGCATTTTTTTTTACAAGAAAATAAATTGCACACGCGCGTATAATTAACAGCCGTGTCGATTTTACAAATGGAGATATCTGCGGTATTCGCGGGAATGCGCAGACATTTCAATTGTAACCATTCTCGTCTAACTTTAATCACAGCTATCGAAAGTACGAATGTACCATTTTAATTGCAACATCAACTGTGATCTCGTGAAAAATCTCATATTTCTCAGTTAAATATTATACATTTATTACCATTTATTGTTATAGGAACTTTTAGTATAGTTAATTAAAATAATTTCAGTATTTTGTAATTTTTTAGGTGACAAAATAACTTTATGCAATTTTATTGCAATAAATTCTAATAACTTTAAAGGGATTAAACAATGAAAATAACATGAGAGAAAAGAAATAAAAAACTTGGAAATCGGTCCTCATGTTTATATCTTAAATATCGAATATTTATTTTTTCGTCACTTGTTTAGACTTTAGATTTTACGATATTCGCACAATGTCGTTAGCGCACGCACGAGATTTCCACGTTACGCGATAAATAATTTAGCCGCGTAGCGCCGGCGTTATTTCCTGCCTGCGCGGATTAACTTCTCCCGGGCCATTCTCGAAATTCACGGATCTCCTCGTCCTGAAGGAGAAAGCAGCGCAGGAGAATCTCTCCCAGAGCACTTTGTTTGCCGAAATGCTGTTGGAGATCGAGATCGAGAACGAGAGAGAGCGCGAGAGCGAGAGAGCTTCGCGATATTCAGGCTGGAGAGGATGGGTAGGGACGCGCGCTAATCGGATCACCCGGTATACGTGTGTGCCTCGAGTGCGGCGGTTCCTGCACGGAACTCTGAAAGTGCCTTCGATCCTTGCCCCGCCAGACTTAACGGCATAGTTTATGAATTACGTTGTAATCGCGTTAACATTCCCGTGCCATCGTGCCGTGCGTTTCTGCCGCGCATACGTGCGCGCGCGCGTGCATCTCACGCACGTGCGTGTGCGTGCACGGCCGCATCGTCGCGTCCTCAACTCGAGTGGTTGATGTAATCAGATCAGGAGGATCAAGTCTCGCGTTCCGTATGCGCTCCGTTATAGGATATATCTCGAGGATACTTTGTTGCGTGATTTCCGTGTAACAGCATTAGCCTGATCTCCGTGCGCGTAAACGATCGAAAGTAATCGTCGTCGTGTAAAACGCGCGACGGAAGGATTTAGGTCCGTTTCGTTGAAACGCGTCGATGCGCGGGGTTGTTAAGTCTGAAAGATATTCTCGCGAGCCTTTTTGCTTATTTCAGCATTCGCGACGCGCCTCGATAATTTGGGCTGCCGAAACGGATCGATTGCAATATGAATTCAAATGCGCAACGTTCTCAGCGAGATGACATATGAAAGTTTTAGAGAGAGCGGAAGTAAACTAGATTTATAATTCCTCCGCATCCGCTTTAAATATGGAGATCTTTTTAATGTCGAATCGCAAATTATAGATTTAATCTAGTTATACCGAACCTTTGATGTAGTAATCGTTATTAAAGTACATCTATTTTCTATTCAAAAGGAAGCGAATAGAAATTGATATTAAATTCTTTTTTAACTTTTATGAAAAGCCAGATCTTGACGTAATATGGCAAATTAAAATGATTCAGCAATTTGATTTCTAACAATTGATTTTACTTTTTACATCATTTTATTTCCATTTTGTTAATGAAGAAGAATGATTAATACTGCGGTGTTTAGTTCTCTAAAATCTCGATCGGAAATCGATTAGAAATGCTTGAAGAAAAACACATAAATTCTCATTTATGTTCTGTATATCGCCACCGTTCGGATTTATTGCTTGTTAAAACTATCTTTTATCTTCGTGTTTCTCGAAGAGTAACGGCAACTTAACGGTAAGCTTATCGTGGCGACCTCAAAGGTTGACCTCCACCTTCCCGACATGGAGCCTTGGTTGAAAACTCGCTTTCGACTTGGCTGCCGCTTTCAAACCGCAGCCATCTCGACCCACTCATAGCAGAACTTGCGGCTGCCACAACCAAACCGAAAGCCAACCAAACTTATCCTGACGGAAGATCTGGATTTCTGAAACGATTCTTTTAAAACAAAATCTCTGTTCCTTCCTTTGTTTCCCCTTTTGCTCTTTTGCTTTAATTTTTCTATTACCTACAGTTATTATAGAAAATAAAATTTTTGTATTTATAAAAATTATATAGTTATATAGAAAATAAAATTTTGAAGAAAATTGTCGACACTTTTGTTTCCTCAAGTACCGTCAGTATTATTGATAGACGATAGAGATGTTGAAATGTAACGATAGCCTCATCAAGAAGTGTCGTCAGGAAGTTGATCGAAAATAAAAATATCTTCTCTTTCTCTGAGAAATCAGAAATATTTTATTTCTCAAGATATAATTCGACAAACTGTGAATGAAGAAATATGGAGATGGAGCTATCGATTCTTTTTGGTATCATAATACGAGAGGATCATTCTAACCCCCGAGAATTTTTCTTCCTGGTGGTCGAATGACGAAGGTCGCGCCGTCACATGCGAACAACCGCGGTAATTTGTTTCGAAGGGCGACAAGTAAATATCGCCTCGACAGAACGGTCGACCGAAAGTCCGTCGTTTTCGGATGGCAAAAAAATATGGTGGATGTGAGTCTGGGGGAGGGGGAGGGTCACCTTGTCCCTCTCTTTCTCACCCCGTCGTCGTCCAGCGGCTCCATATCCCTCGCGTTTTTTTTCGCTCCTTTTCCTCGTTTGGGAAATTCGTGCGCGCCACCGGTTGCTACGGGACTGATAAATCACTGGTTGGTTTTGAACGATCACGAGCCGTGTAAAACAACGATTTTTTCCACGCGACACACACGCGCACCGGCAATTCCGGTTTATCACGCCTGACGCCGCCGTGTTCCATGGAGCGAAATATGGCGCACGTCACATTTGCCATTATTTCCAGACTCGACGTTAAAAAAGGCTGTAAGTGTCAAAAGGATAAAAATTTTCCGAGCTACTTCAGGCTTTATTTATTTATTTCGCCAAGAAGGATTCTCGGCTTTGTAGATCGTAAATAATTTTTGGAGCATTGTTTCTTTTGGAGACACGCGAAATGTTGCAGTTCCATATTTAAAATGAAGCTTATAAATTACCGATCCAATAATTTTATCTTGAAACTTGTATATTTGTCCTTTTCAAAAATTTTGCACAAGTTCACAACACCCAAAAAAAAATTTTGTATATGTGGAATTTTCTAAATCTTAGAGGATTTTACTTTTATATTGACCTCAAAAGGATTTCTCTGAAATCAAGAGAAAAATAGTATAAACAAGAGTATGAGAAAGTATTAGAAAGGAAAAAGTATTTTTCACTTTATTGAAAGAGAAATATGTTTACTGTAAAACAGTAAGCTTAGAATATGAAATTATAGAAAAACTCACTTTGAATGTAAAATACTTTTCTTTGGTTGAAGATGCATTCAATTTGATCTATTTTGGCAGCTCAAATTAACGAGACATCGCGATACAGAATGTTAAAATAAAAAAAAATAATTTTGTGCAGACACAACTTTTTTATGTCCAATTTTACGTGCAAGTGTCAAGTGTCATAAACGAGTAATCCCAAGAGTTTCTAATCCAAAGTATAAGTTCTCTTTGTCTAGCTCTTTGTCAGTAATTGTGGCGATGCCGAACAATTTTCGCTGCGTGCCAACGCGACGTTTCAGCCTCGAAGTAAGCTGTTTCGGGGCGACGGCCCGTGACAATTCAGACAACCGGCAGTATACGGCTCTTGATTGGCAGTCGGGACATGGGAAAAACCGTGGTAGACAGAAGGACACTTTTCACTTGTCAGTTTCCGGGTTGGGATTCCGGGGATTCCGCGCGCATTGAATGCGCATCGTTCCTCCACGTGCCAATTTATCCCTCAGGGGTTCTTTTTCCGTTTCTCTTTCTCTCTCTCTCTCCGTTCTGCTCCACTTACCCCTCTTCTTTCTCGTTGAGCATGCATACATCTGGGCTGATCGCACACTAAATATGGCTGTATTTTGCCAGCGACGGACGGGCTGTTTCTGCTCGTTGCAGCATTTGCACAATAGACTACCTATGAACGTCAAGCACCATACTTCTCTGCGGCACGGCGAGTCCTCGAAAGTTCCTAAAAACCGCCGCCGAGGAGGATGCGGAAATGCACGGCTTGCTGCAATCGATGCAATCCGAAATTTCCACCGGTATTCATATGCGGCCTGACAGGCAACGCGATGTTGCCGGAACGCCAGCTGTTTGCTCGAATGCATATGGCAGCATAATACATGTACCAGACGTGCAAAACTTTTAGGCGTAACGCTCTCGCGTAGTGCTAGTTTAAAGGACCCTTCATCCTTTATATTAAATCTCGTTTCGCTCCGCACATTTTAGAGTTTTATAATGATTTTAATAATAAAATGTACGGCGGTGATATTACTAACATGCTCGTGAAAGAATTGAGATCTCCATACTGACAATGAAAAATATTGTTACTTTTGGTCTCAACTATGGTTTTATAATATTTCTAACAAAAAATATGATTAACTTAACTGTATGCATTATTGTGTTGACCATAATTAACGTTAGAAATATTATAAAATTGGTTGAGGCCAAAAGTAACTGTATTTTTCTCTCTTCAGTATATATAACAGTTACTTTTGGTGCAACCATAATTTTATAATATTTCTAACACTAAATATGATTAACGTAACTATAATATGCATCATTATGTTAACCATAATTATCGTTAGAAATATTATAGAATTATGGTTGAGGCCAAAAGTAACTATCTTTTTCTCTCAGTGCAATAATCCAAAACATTGAAGATACAAAGACTGAAAGAAGATTAAATAAAGGAATAAAATAAAATATAAGAATTTAATATGAGGTAGTTTTTTTATTATATTAGGATTTGAAGTGTCATTTCGTGAGTCCGATTAGAGGATTTCCAAATGTAAAATTCGTGACGGCGGGAACTGAATGGATGGTAGGAAACTGAGGTGAAGGGGCGCGCGGTTATGAGAAGGGAAGGTGTACGAGCCGGATATAACGTAAGATCTAGCTTCCGCATGCTCTTCGCCGCGAAGGAAAAGGGCGAGGCGGGCGGCGGAGGGGGGGCGACGAGCCCGTCGAACGAGATATTTTTATCGGATCTTATGCCGAGGTGGATGCAAGCCGCTTCGTAATCTCGGCGTTCCCGAAGGCGCGAAAGAGGGAGCGATGAAGGGATCGTAAGAAGGTAATAAGGGCGGCTCTTTGGGCCGCCGGCGGCGCCGTTGAGCACGTCATCTTTGTAACGTCGAGGACTGGGGTCACCGGATATTATCTGAAGCCCCTGTAATATTAATTAACAATAAAATACTGTAGATAGATCTAATCTACGAGGATTAGCAAAAAGAAGTACTATATACCATGAAATTACAATATTATATTTTTTATAAACTTTTAACAATCCTTTTTCACCCTCTGAAAATTATTTGTTGTTTTGATAGAAGTCTTTAAATAATATAGCTACAAAATTTTTAATTACAAAAACGCGCTTATATTTGTAATTTCTTTGAAATAAGAAAAATATATATTTCATCATGAAAAAAATATGTTAGATCTTAACTTAACTTTAAAATAGGAGATCTCATTTTAACTTTTTGAATTAATGCGAATAATAATAATGATAATGGAGAAACACAGCGATAAGAGATATAATATTCTATTAAAAATAGATAATAAAGCAATATTCTATAAATTGACAATAGGGCTTTCTTATGATTTAATTTTCCTTTCCACATTTATTCACATTAGAGAAGACATCAATAAAGGGGCTAAAAGGAATGAGAAGAGAGTGGAAGAGAATACAGGAAACCGTAAAAAGATTGTTTAAGAATAGAGCGATGCTCCGTTATAGTTGATATCCGAAACGATAACGAGGGTGTCGAATCGGAAGCTAAAGAGTCTTCACGAGCTCGTAAGTTGCCAGATCTCACGGATTACTGTAATTCCTGAAATATTGCGTCATACATATGGGATTTTGCGGGAGAAGTTCCTCGCCGGAATACTCCGTAATCTCGGAACATTTCTGTGAAAGTGGTGTAAGATGAAGTTAGGGCGATTATGAAAATCGCGATTCGATTATGACTGTTATATGGTCATGCGTATGTTTGAAATTTTCCGCAATAATCCAGAATAATACCAGTTTAATAGAGATTATAACAATGCAATTAATAAAAATGACAAAAACAGTATATAAATGTAATAGAAATTTGATAAAATAAAATAGAAATAATATATAATTAAAAACACAGATTTTATCTATTTTGTAATATAATAATAAAATAATTTTGAAAATTAAATTGAATATATAATAAGATTTATTTTACATATAGAATAATCGTAGAGATTGAAAATCCTTTCTAAATGTAAAAAAAATTATAAAAAATATAGTTTTGTCACGTACTCAGTTCCTATTTCTTTAACCATCTCATCGAAAGAATCCAGTATAAGTGCATGCAGCTGGGAAAAACCATAAAATACCA
>VBVR01002625.1:0-21441 GCA_011638315.1 Tetramorium parvispinum
GCGACTATTCATGTTAAATAACTAGAAATTAATTATACATATATTAGATTGTTTAATAATTGTTATATAAATTTTTATGTAGCATGTATCTCGTAGCATGACAACGACAAGATTATCGATGTTTATTGAAATAATGTGTCGATAATGTCTTCATAAAATACATCAATGTTAACATAACACATATGACCGAAAAATAGAGGTAAATTATTAATCATGTTCCACTGTCGGATGAGAAAAATTTAATAGTAATAGGTTCCATTTTCTTTGTCTAGTTGCAAATTCATAGAGATTGTTTGTTCGTAAAAAAAAAGTACAATTTCTCTATCTCTTTTACCTCTCATGAGAATAAGAAGAATAACACCTCGAAAGGTTTTCAACCTAGAAGCGTTCTTCCGTCCTGATAAAATGCTGTCAATTTTTTCACTCAAGATTTCTAATATCCGAGAAGTCACCCGGCGCAAAGAAATTCAGTATGAATTAAAAAATTACAACTTTGTCTTACATTAAAGTAAAAAATTAGGATGCTTGAAATCATTTAAGAAATGGTAGTTTCTTTCTGTTTATCGATCAAAACTGGTGGAGTAATACCTATTTCTATATGATCTTTTCTGGTTAGACAACGAGAATGGGGTCAACCAATACTTATCCCAGTATCTCAAAGCACTTCAGAAATATCCGCAAATGGTCCAAGTACACAAAGAATTTTCTCCCGTGCGGTCTCTTACGTGCGAAGTTATAACCCGTTTTCGCAAAAGCTTTTATCGGAATAGATTAGACAGCTGAAAGGACCGCCTTCTACTCGTGACGATGGTGTTTGATACGATCTCACTGTGCGCTCGTGTCCGGCGAGAAAAAAATAATCCCTTTCTCGTGTGGGCTTTCTTCGAGAGGGTTTGATATTCCGTGGATCATTCGTCTTCAGCTCTTTTCGTCGGCAAGACATTACCGCCGCATCCGGAATATATCCTGCGCGGTCCCCCGTTCTCTCGCCAGCAGGATTTCAGGATAATCCCGCTCAGCCATCTCATGGCTGTGCCATAGTTGTAGAAGAAAGTAAGCAAGTTGGAGAAATGTGGTGACGAAACAAGGAAAAACACCAACAGAGTGACATTTAACAGTAGCAAATGAATGTTTAAACCCAGAAAAACGAATAATACGCGTGAGATAAGATTGCAACGAAATAAATTACTTTTCTGCGGAAAATAAAACTGGCCTTTAATTAAGTTTGTACCAGAGAAAAATGGCAGTTTAACCTTACCTGAATTTACCTTCTCTGAATTTAGAATAATTAAAAAATTATAAGATAATTTAAGTAATACGGCTAAATGTAAATTATTCTTTGGGAGTGTAAAAATATAACATTTATGTATAATAATGTAATTATATCATTTAAAAATATGTAATATATAAAATACAATAAGAGAATTACAAATAAAAATTGTTATATAATGCTGCAATCTTTTTATATACTTATTGAAAAATAATTAGCATTTTATTATAGATTATTATAAGTTAATAAACCATTTTATTTTTATATATAAACTTTTGACAACGTTTATTGCTGAATTATATTATTCGCGATGCCCAATTCAATTCAATCGCGAATGAAATCGAGAAATTATGAGTCACGGGGGATACGAAGGATTTGTCAGGTACGAACCTCAAGTTGCTCGTTCTGGCACGGTAAAGCTACGGGGAAAAATCTTGCTGAAGGAAAGTTAAAGTTTTGATCCTCGATGACCCGATATCGTAGTACGTGCCGAACATCGTATGAGTCCTGGCTAACTACTAGCTCTATGCTTTTCCCCCGTACTCTGCCTCTACCTGCTAGAAAAATAGATCATGAGGTCGTTGCCCGCTTGAATATCCTTGCTCGATAATATTTTTTTTCAAGAGAGATAATATATAAAATTTCTCTTTTTTCTTTCTGAATGAATATTTTTAATTATAAATAATTGTTACGTACAGATATTATAGTATATTTTATGAAATCTTTAATGAACAGGGCTTTACAAGCATTCTGTATTTATCAATATTATTATTAGTAATCGTTAATTTTTAATTACATTTATTATTTATTTTATTTATTATAAAGTTATCAGTGATGCTGAGCTTTTTTTCTAAATTTACATATTTATACATTTTATTATTATAAATTTATATCGAAAGAGTGATTGAATAAGTGATTGACCCGAAAGTGCATTTCATCATATTGATCGACACATTTGATAATTAACGCTTTGAACGTATATCATTATAAAAATAAAATAGAAAGTGTCAATGTCTCGGATAAATTATCCACTCGCAACGCAACTAAACTAAAATGACGGTAAACCAACATTGTGCGAGCTAACGGTGCTCGCAATTTTGTTGATAGCGCAATTTGCCTGCACCGTCTCGTTGCATCCATACACACACACACACATACACATACGCATATGGTAATCGCGTAATATCTCTCGAGATACCAGTTTACGCCACGCAAGTGCCAAATTGCAACTGCAGCTGCTAGATCGACACGACGTGAAATATCCACCACAATGATATAATAGAAAGCCGCCAGACCAGGTCAGACGACTATTCTATTCCACAATTGTTTCGTTGCACCATAATTATGACATTATTTCTCTTCTCATCTAATCCATCCCATTAATACCTTCCTTCGCATGTGCATTCTCTCGCAATTCGCTGCGATTTTTATCGAAAAATCGAAATGTATCTTGACAAAAGTACTACATAAAACGTCTCATGTGTAATCTCCACATTTATCTCCGAATTTTTTAATAAATTTTTTTCTAAGTTATAAAGAATTGATTGAACTTATGACAACCCAGGTGAATTTTGCTTTAGTATTATTTTTTAAAAATATAACGACTGGTAATACTAATTTTTAGTAGTTATTCAAGCTATCAGTATGAGTATCAATAATGTTACATAAAATAGATCAGAGTACACAGAGTATCTCATATACACAAACAAAGTTAGTTTGGAGTGATATTTCATCCATAAAAGTCTAAATAAAAATTAAACGATAAATAAATGTATTTTATACTTTTTATATTTATTTATTTTGATATTAATTTTAACTTTTTATTATAAAAAAATAATAAATATTATTTATATAACATCGTAAAGTATTGTACATAACAGTAAGTAACATTTTATATAACATCTTAAGTAACATACGTACATTGCATCTTTTGCATCTGCAATAAAATTCTGGCATTTATTTTCTACATAATAAAAATTGAATGATTCTTATTTCTTCCAATATTAGCTTGGTTCCTTCTGTTTGATCGTTAGAAGTATTACTGCGTAAATGCGTTTGTAATATCAGATATCGAATGCGTCGCAATGCCAACTCGACATAAATTATACAAGTGGCGGGCGCGCGTGCGACAAAAGCGGAACGCAAACATTGGCAAGCCGAAAGTTAGATAGGATTGAGTTCGTGAAACTACGACGACGGACAATAATGTCGGCTTTTACAACTTGTAATTAAATTACCTTGCACGCACGATCGCCGTTGCGCGATCGCGTGCAAGTTACATTGTATGCATCGACCGGGAGGACGACAAGAGAGAAAAGTTATCTCGAAAGCCTGCAATTTTTCAGGAATTTTTCGGTCGTGCATAAAGAAACGTGATTTGTGTGTATATTGCACACAAAAAAAATCGAATTAGCTGAAACGCAAATAGGAAATCATGCATGCTTCCATGCATTTTTTCCTGCTTATAAAATAAATTAGAGGAATGACATCAAATTTAAAAATAAGCAATTAACAATTTTATTAGCTCAAGTTTCATTTACAGGAATAAAAATTATTTTACAATTGCCTACGTTCCTTTATATCCTATTTTGTGCTTATGGTTAATATTTGCAAGGCCGGAAGCGAAATTTTATTGGAGTCGCAAGAAGCGAGAAAAGACGAAAAACGAGATCAGGATTTAAGGGCAGTAGGGTAGCGACAGTACTCATAAAACTTGTACGTATCCGAGATCGGCGTGGAATAAAAAGAACCATGAAGAAAGCTCGGATTGAAGAAGAAGAAACAAAAAAAAACGACAACGGAGGATATATCGGGAAGGTCTAGACCGCATTTTCCTATCCTGAGACAAAGTATTATAACTTGCAATAAGCTTGAGAACTCTGCGAAAGCCGGCAGCTCCCATTTCTGCGTCGTGAATCTGGCGTTCTTCTGGGTCAATCCTTTGCAGTCGAGAACTTTGTGATTGCGCTATGTGCACCACGCGGAATATGCATATATTATATATCTTCCACGAGAGACTTATGCAAAACGCTTTATTTCGCAATCGACACGCAAGTAAATTTTATCAAAATATTATTAATTTATATTTGTATTTTACGTATTATGCATTTTTTAATTTACTCAATAAAAATGTAGTTTTTGCAATTATTTTTTTAAATTACCTTATTTGATCTATTGAGTAATTATCTTCGATAACGAATTAATCTCTATTAATGTCACAACAATTCTTTTAAAAATTTGATAAAAAAAGATTTCATAGGAAAGAAAAGAAAAAAATATAATTTTTTTCACGCAACTGATCTTTTTATTGTAAAATTTTTAATGGAGAAAGAGAGAGAGAGAGAGAGAATATTGAATGCATCGCGGGCGTAATTCGAAAAACGAGAGAATCAAATCCGGTTGGACTAGTTTTTCGAAGTGAAAGGAATGTTTGAGCCGTGCTGCGTTGCGTAGATTTGCTAATGGCGCCGATAGTTCACATCGTTCGAATTAAACTTTCACGAGCGCGGCCTGCTGACTCCCGCATACTCGATTCGCGGGTTAACACGATCGTTACACGAGTGTCATGCATAATGCATGTACTTTCGTGCACTCTAATCGGCAGTTTACCGTTAATCGACTGCCATTGTTTCTGTTGAGACGCGGCTTTGCCCCTCACGCTATTGTTCGATAATTTCATCTCCTCGAGTGCTCTCTCGAGAGTAATACGCACACTCAGACGAAATATCGTATTGTCTTTGATGATTATTGATCGCCATAAGCGTCAAAGTGGAAATAGTAATTTTAATTCCTCAAAATTTTTTTAAATTAATTTAATTATTAATTTACTTATTGCATTAAATCTGCATTGCATTAACTCTGAATTATATATCATTATGCTCTTTTATTATAATTTTGTTGATTGTGTTTAAATCGTTTTATCAATATGTTGATTGTACGAGTTTTCTTTTTCACGACAAGAAATAAATATAGTATGCATTGCACTTTTATAAGCCAAAATTTTAGCAAGAAATATATTTCGGGATCGGACCGAAGATCCTCCGCGTTGTTAGGTGGATGTGATGACCACTATATTACACCATGGAAACGTTCAACATATATATTACAAACTACTACGTAAACAGCATCGATTATGCTAATTATAGCCGCAGATGTAATTAGTAAATTATGTATCGGTCCGCGCGCACCATGCTGCACAGAGCATTATAAATTATGTCTGTTCTATGCGGCTATTTCCTAAATCCTCATTTTGCATAATGTTCAGCAATTAAGACAATGTCTGCAAAAGGAGTCACAGGTACTTTGGCAGAAAGCCAGATTTGAGAAAAATGTACTTGCGGATCCTACCTTTACCCTTAATTTGCAAAATGATAGTAATGGCAGCTGCTACTTCATTAACTATTAATAAAGATAAGTTGTCTGCAAATATTTACTATTACATGTATATTTATGCGAATCAAAACAAAAATTTTTAAAATAATTCTACGTCATATTTTTCCAATTTTATTTACCTTGATACAGTTCATTGTTTAATTTTATTTGTTTTAGATCAGTTTCCAATACAAAAAAAATGTTTCCGCCCGGGATCGAACCGGGGACCTTCCGCGTGTTAGGCGGATGTGATAACCACTACACCACAGAAACTTGTTGTGAATACTTTTACTCAGTTTCAATGGTGATCGGCAATATGTGTGTGATTATTTATTCTAAATTATATATTTACATTATGATGTTTACTTAAATATTATTTAAATCAATTACAAAAGATTGTAAAAGATTTAATGTAATATATTATACGTCTATAATAAATCACAACGTATTATATTTCAGAAATTTTTAGGAAACACATAGTTGTCACTTAAACATATATTATCTCACAACATATAATCCTTTAGTATTTTATTTTTCTTTAGAATAAAAAATAAAGTTATTTATATATTAATATCTTTTTATTCGTTAACTTTAGTATATTTTTAATCTAAAACTTTTATCACCCAGCATTACCAAAAATATTTGTTGAGACACTAGTTATCACAGAACATAGTAGATATGTAATCTTATCTTGTGTATATGAATAATTCACTGCTTAAATATATGTACATATCATGAACTTGTTATCAAGAAATATTATCTTGTAAAAACATTATTACGTTAAACGTAATGTTTTTTTATTTAAATTTAATTTTGCAACAAAAAAGTATTTTATTGTTAAAACCAACACTATATATATTTTTGTGAATGAAAAAAGAATATTTTGAAACCAATCATCAATCTAGTTTGTTAAACTTGCAACGATTCGATTTGCTGTCGTATAAATTTCAATATTTTTCATTGCAAATTATTAAGATTAGATGTTAATAATATAGATGTTAAAGTCCAATTAGAAAGAATTTTTTATTGTAAAATATTTCCATCGATTAATCTGAGAGAAATGATTTTTCCTTTCGCACGGAAAAGCTGATTTCCCGGATAAGGGCTAATCCCCAAAAGCAACTTGCATAATCTTTCCCTCCTATCGGGTGTCGCGTATCCGAGTGCCTTTTAGTGAACCCTTCGTTACTGAAAGCACGCGTGAGAGGAAGTACGCGTCCCTCGAGGGCCGAGCTTTAAATATTCACGATTTAATCTAAACTTCCATCTTATCGGGGCAATCCTGCCGTCGTGGATTGGCTGTCGCCGCGAAGGACGAATTCTCCCACGAGCATGCGAGTTCTGTCTCGAGAGTGCAGCAACGACGACGTCGTGCAAATGATGCGAATGAGGAACGCTCTTCAAACCATGGACTCCGGAGAGAGAGAGAGAGAGAGAGAGAGAATGAGATTATGTCGTAATATTTTATGACGTAACCACAGCGCGGTGTCGAATCGTTTTCCTACGTCAGAAACATAATTCGCAATGTCTTACTATCTAACGTGAAACATGAAAGATCTCATTTGTACACTTTTTAAAAAATTCTATTAGTTTGAGCATATTTGTAATTATTGATACTTATACATATTTGGAATTTGAACATTGGAAACAAAAGCTGATGTAAAATAGATGGAGACTGTAAACTTCTAGTCTTAAACTTCTATTTTGAATCCGAATATCGAGAGCCTATATTTTCTATCAATGCACGAATCTAATTCTGCAACTCGAAATTCCTTAATGCAACAACATCACCAAGAAATTGTGTGTGTGCGCGTGTGAGTGTATGTCTAAATATATTTTAATAAATACATTCGCGTAATGCTCGTTCAAAGTTGTGAGGAAAAACTTTCTCTTTAAATCAGTCTTCTCACAATAACGATGACGAAAAAGACGAGTCGTTTACTTAGTTGTAAAATAGATTCGTATTAGGAAACTGTGGAAAAGCCGTTGGGAACCATCGTTGAGAAAGGAAACGGCGGAAATGTATGATTTTCTCTGGCGCGCGAGAAACGCCTTACGATGGATTATTACCTTGGACGAAAAGAAGGAGATGAGAAATTTCGGAAAACAATGATGCAAGCGTTACAAGGATGTGGGAAAAAGCGGAGTAATAGGCGACGGGACGATTTATTATCTGGAAAAAAATTAGTTGCCCCTTCGTTCGCGCGCGTTCGCGAGCTGACTCGAAAAGCTCTCGTCACGTTACTTACAATTCTCGTGTAATATTAATGAGCTTCACCTACTTTTTACCTGCCGTGGTAAAAATACGTTGTCGTAAATGCATTATGCAGCAAAATAATGTTTGCATATTATTTTACATTCATGTTATTTAATTGCACATAAAATTTAACTCCGAATTGAAAATTCTCTTATTGTTTTCGCAATGTAGATCAGTATACTATGTATATAATGTATTTAATTTTATAAATGTTATATAATAAAATATAATATATTTTAGGGGAACACCAATATATTTCCAGCAGATTTGAAATAATATATTTTATATGCAATTTGAAGCAGCAGTAATTCAATATCACCAAAAAACATTGTTATCATCACCGATATATGTAAGTTATCTTGCGATATTGGCATATTCTGTATGCTATTATAATCGATCTGCTGTCGCCGCATGAAGAGTTCAGAGAAAATTCGCTGACGCATCTTATAAATGAAGGTTTCTGAACAACAACACGCCAAGCCACGCGTGGTAAATTTTACAAATGATGCGTTCGAAGAGAGCACCGTAAATCATTAAGAGAAATTTAATAATAATCCTCATTTGTTGAAAAAGTGACAAAGCTTCTTGTGCAAACCTATATTATATCTACATGTGTAGATATATTATACATCGAAGGATATATTGCCAGGAAAAATTATAAAGCCACGTTGCAAAACGGATATTTCACGTCTTTTTATTCGTATTCTATTATTGTGTGTGTGTGTGTGTGTGTGTGTGTGTGTGTGTGTGCGCGCGCGCGCGTGTGGGTAATTACGAAAGAACGCGGTCGTCGAGGTGCTTAATTGAAATACCGGCGTTGTAGGGCGAAAGATTGATCGAGAAAGAGGTGGTGAGACAATTACGAAGGTCGGACTAGATTGATGATATTTCAACGTCGAAAGTGTAAAGCGCGCAGCGAAACGTGCGAAGGACGCGTAAGAAGTGAAAACGGCGTTACGAAGAGCCGTTGTATTGTCGTCCGCCAATGTTCCGCTAATCGAGGGCAAACGATTCCATTAATATTCAATAGGCTGAAACATCTACTAACGTATTGATAAAATATTTCGCGATCGGAAAAAAATTTTCGATACACTTTTTACATAATATTAATGGAAAGTCCATTAGAGCGCGCGCACATTCACATAAGCGAATACGGTGAAATAATAATAGCAGGACTTTTGTACATTCGCCGAGATGTATATCTCGGGAAAGATTTATTAATGTATTGGAGGATAATGAATAATATCGCAAAAGTTTTTATATCATTTCGCAGTTTTATGACGATCGACTGAGTACATTAATGAGTTCTTTGCCATAACGTAAAATGAAAATGTATTTTACATTGATACTTATCCATTGCACATTTCTTCCGCGTAACGTATACCCGATCATGTTTATCATCCGGCATAAATCCTAGGATTTAATCAAAACGCCATTACAATCGACATCTTTTTCTCGTATTCGCACGAATTCTCATCGTTTCGAAAGCAACTTTAGAATGATCGGCTGTTTTTCAAGACTCTTTGCTCCCGAAGAAGACCGCTCCTTCGTGAAAAGCTTCTCCGCTTGATATCGATTACTAACGGCGTTCGTTCTCTTGCACTTTTCTTTACCGTCGTTTCTTTCTCTACCATCTACTGTTTAACTTCCGCCCTCGTCTCCACAATCGCTCTGTAGATCAAAATTTTATATTCTCACCACTAGCAACAAATTTTGTGATCGCAAACGACTCTCGCTTATTTTTATTTATAATAAATTATAAAAAGTTATTTCTCTATCGATAATTAATTAAACGACCGTGTCGAAGTTATATAGAATCTCTTGTCTACGAATCTTATTCTAATTTTGCCCGTCTCGTGCATATTTTGATCGAAATAAAACCACGAGAGAGGAAAAGAGACAGTGTGAGTGCGTCGAATTTCTGGATTAAAGAGTAAAAACATTCAAGGAAAATATAATATAAATATATAGTAATAATAATAAATAATAATTTAATTTTTTTAAATTATCTACTTTGCCACTAAATTTTTAATAGAATAAATTAAAAATCTGTATAATTTAGGACTTATTCACAATGTTAATAAAGAATTGACATTATCAACAAGAGCGAAATATGTGATGCATATTTATACATATCACAGATGAAGGAATATCGAACACTGATTGATACCGCTGGACAAAAAGAAGCCGTAGGATACAGGGAAACGAAAATGGAGCGGCAGGCAAAAGAGAAGGAAGAGAGGGAGGGAGAGAGCGATTGCAGTCGCGCTCGGCTGCATACGTCAGATGCACGTACATCGATTGCCATCAATCGATCCTCCGTGCACGGGGAGGCAAGGATCTCGCAGCGGGATTTCTACACCGTCGACTGGCTGCACATCCCTCAGGAAATACGCCAGCTTGAACTCCAGCCGACCGAGACGAAGCCACGCAGATGCATTCGCGAAATGACGCCGCGCAATTAACGATTCGTTACACTCTGTAACTGCAAGTTTTTGCATGGCTTCGCGAGTCTATAATCTTTAAACTTCTAGCTCTTTTAAATTATTGTGCACTCGACTAATTTTATAAAGTTACAATCAATGAAGTTGGAAAACACCACGCAAAAACCTAACGTTAATAAATTAACAGAAAACATCCAATTTATAAAAATAAAAAGGAATGGAGAAAATATTATATCACAAAGAAACTCGGAGCTTTTTTAAAACAATGGTTGATTAAGGACGACAAATTCACAACTAGAAGAAAGATTCCCATTAATTCTCACTTTTTCAATTCGCTTTTTCTCACTATATATTATAACAAGTTACATTTTCTTCTTCTTAAAATGTTATTTTTAGTCGTTATTTATCCGTTCGGCGTATCGAAAGATACGATCGAAAGCTAAGCACACGGAATCGCAAATTGTTTGCCATCCACCGGGAGATTCTCGAGGCGCGTATCCACACGCGCGGTCGATGCAACGCGCGCGAAAGGAGTAGGTATCCAGGACATGTATCCGAGTCAGTCTTCGATACGGAGCCAGCGGTAGTGCACCAGAGCGGACATGGGCAAGCCCGATAGACGCCGGGCTGTGTTTGCACGAACACGCTATTTGCTCCGCGATCTCGTTTCCCGATGCCATTGCACGGTGGGACCATCGTCTACAGGAAGCTTCAAAGCGAGCACATACGCCGGAGCCCGGAGTTCGTGAAACGTCTCCGCTGAGCAAATATGAATCCCGGAGTCTATCGGGCTTGCCCAAGTTTCGCGCAGGTACGTGATAACTAGACGGCTTGCTTCGAGATACAAGTACGTGTCATCGAATGCGCATGGACTTGGAGATAATAAAGACGTGGAATAGACAGGCGTGGAAGATACGAAACGGTTATCCGTTAAAGTTAATTAATAGTTTTACTAAAAACGTTTCTTTCTCATCTCACTTTTATCTTACTTATTTTATCGTTACTTTGGAGCAGCATATGCGTTGTCTTTAAAAATGCATTATTTAAAAAATTATTAACTTCTATTTACTCCTTTTATACTTTGCTTTTAATATTCGCAAAGAAAAAACTTCAAAGTTGTTAAAGGATAGCTCTTGGAGCTAAAATCTGATGTTAAAATCTCAAGCGTAGCTGCCGACAGTTTAAAAGGTGCTTTAAATTAATTTTCTCAATAGCCATAAAAAGAACGTACGGGGATGCGGAATTGTGTTTGTAGGTCCAGATAAAATTAATCGGCCGAGTTATAGGATAATTACGAAACACGTCTGTCATAAACGAAGTTAAGACAGGTATAACGTCCGAGATTTGCCGCGTAGTACACAATTTAATAGATAGCTATCTTCATTTTAAGCGTCCTACCATCCGACACAAATAAAGAGAGAAGGAGAGAGAGAGAGAGAGAGAGAGAGAGAGGAATAGGGAGGGGAAAGTTTGCAGAATAATGTTGTATGTTTTAGAGAGGAAAATGCTCGAATTGGCTCTGGGAAAACAACGCGACGTATTGTGTTCTCTCGCTACTGACATCATGTTGTTATGTTACACAAGGAGAATACTCATGCGCGCAACATGCTGTTGCACAACGAGTACATAATTCATGGTGATACGTTGCATTAATTCATCCGTCATATGGTACATTCGTGACGCAAAAGCATCGAACTCTGAGGGTACTTTTCGCGATGCTTTGATAATATTATTAAAATATTTTTAAAAATATTATCACGTTATCAAAAATCACTTGACATTAAAGAAGACCATATTCATCACTAATAACAATGTAAAACATGCCTAACGTTTAAATAATATTCACGATATATAACGCACGAAAATTAATAATTTTTGGAATTTTTTCAAAGAATAAAATGTTATTTTGTAAAACAACGATATATTTTCTCTCACGATCTTCTTTCTTTAAGAGTTATCTATCATTTCAGGGTTTTGTTTTTAAATACGCCGATGGAATTATTTATCGTTACACTTTCCGTTTTACATATTTCATTTAATTAGCGATCTGACGTTGTCGAGATTTTATCATTATTTAATTCGTGACAAATTCAAATCCACAGAGTCTGAGAACTGTTCTACAAACCAAATGCGGTACAATAATGAGAAAATAAAACGCGGCCTTTTTGTCGGAGCGCAGCTAATGGCCATTTGCGATTACCAGAGCATAACGAGAACATTTACATTTTACTTACGGTCAGCATAGAGAAAGGAAGTAAAAACGTAACAAAACGAGGGAACCTTCGTTACAAGTATAGTAACTGGACAATGATGGTATTAACGAATGCTTCATTACAATGGTCAAAGCTTTGACTTTAATGAAGGGTCACGAGAGTATCGATTACATTCGCAGAATTTTCTTCGACGATTGTAAATCTCGTTGGCAACGTTATCAATTTTTTTCTTAACTATCCTTATTTGAGTACGAGCCGTTCTGCGTTAAATTATATCGTCCGTTACTTTCAAAATTCACCCTGATCGAGGGTCCCAAGATAGAAGATTTCAGATTTCGCTGTTGAGCAAACACTCAGCATGATCGATGCGACCGTTATAGCTTCTAATACTCACGCTCATTAATTTTCGTGTAGACGCTTCGGATACACTCTGTATAATCAAGATAATGAATTATCGAGGAAAATTTGTTCTCCATTCCAACAATCTATCACCGTACTTTAAGAGTGGAAAGTTCGGGATGGTCCGGCGGATCGGTTTATACTACTTTGTCTGCGAGTGACTGAGCGTAACTACTTGCTTCTCGGACAAACGTACACACACATGCATGGGCAGCACATCGAAGCGGAAGTACGCGGTCGCACGACGAGTAAAAGTTTCAGAACTCGCCATTTTCCGTCTCTACGTCGCTTCGTACGGTCCAGGTGGAGTTCCGGGCTCGAGTAAATAAATGAATACTGCCGCCGTTCGTCTTCGTCTTTCGAAGACGAACAGACTTTTGTTCTTTCCCCTTTGCGAACAAACTATTTCTCATTTCTTTTAAGACTTCCTCAAAACGTTTATACATATTATCACGTCGCAAAATGTAGATTTATTATAAACTATGACAAACGCGATGCATAAACGTATTAAAAATATAAAAACGTAATTGAAAAATATTTTAATATCGCTACATTTCTCAGTCAACTTCTCAAGTCTTTTTTTCCATATAAGATTAAGATGATATGAAATTTTTTACAGCATGTCAAAGATATTCTCGTTGGATCGATATTTCTGACGCCTACATACGAAGCGTATCTAAAGAATGTTTGTCGCGAATACCTTTATCACGCCATACAGTTAAATTCTGCATTGGATTGATCTTGATATCAAGAGCATTAGGTCAACGAAAAAGAGGAAAGTTAGTACGGAAATTTATGTTAAAAAGATTGTGTCAAGATTTAAAATGTCCTTCTTCTGAAGTCCTCTTTCCGATTCAAAAGGGTTAAGAAGTAGAAAGAAAGATAGGACGAGAAAGAAGGGGAGGGTAGAAGGATCAGCCCTGGTAGAGCGGCCCAGTCGAGAGTAATTAAGAAAGTTGCCGGTGCACGAATCGTCCGTTATATTAAAGCCACGGTGTGCCTCAAATCGAAATTTATATCTAGGCCATCGTTCGGACGCACGAAGGAAGGCGAATTTATCATCGGAATTACGCGGGAAATTTTAATTAACTCATTCTGTGTTCCAGTTTCCTCTATTCCTGGAGATTCCTCTCGAATTCACAAGAGTGGGAGTCACTTTTAACAAAGAGTTTGAGAAATAGCCGTATCTTATAGAATAGAAATGAAACAACAAAGTTTCTTTTAGAGATTTCACTTTGATGAATAAATGTTAATTAAAAGTACATTTAAAAAATGTATATAAACACAAAACATGAAATACATAATTATATTAATATCTATAAAATCAATATTAATAATATTAATCAATAATATTATTAATGTTGAAGCCCTTATGCCGTTATAAGCCCTTATATAATAATTAATAAATTAAATAATTAATAAATTAATTAATTATTATATATTATTTATGGATTATTAATAATTAATAAACAATAAATAGGTAAATAATAAATAATATAACTTTGTTGTTTTGTTTTTGTATAGAATAAGACCGACTATAAGGCGGGTATACAAAAACAGGGATTTGGGGGGAAACTATTGTTTAAACAAATTGTAAAAAAAATGTTTGTATACAAATTTTACATAGTTTGAGGTCATGTCCTATTTCCAATAGTTAGTTTTGCCCTGCTATTACTGGTTTAAGCATGGGTATTAATAAGTTAATTAAAATTGAAGGATAAGGTAATTAAAATTGGAGGATTTCCCCGCTTCAGGTGCGAATTTTGTGGCCATTTTCGGATTCTACGGATCAAAATTGATAAGAAAATATTAAATTTATTCGGTCCCTCGACGGTTGTCAAATCCCCGTTTTTGTATACCCTCCTTTGTAAAATTCACTTTAAATATTATTTTATCGAAAGAGTTTGAAAAAGTTGACGAATTAGAAATGTAAACCACTCTTATCTCAAATAAGTACTTTGATTTTATCACGAACAAAGAAAAATTCTATACAAATGTTATTTTTATTTTCAATATTTCTGCGCTTTCGTAATTTAATCTCGATTTTCCGGAAATAAAAGACAAAACCACCGCTTGAAAAGAGAATCACCTATGGAACACGCGCGCGGCTTTTCACGATCAATTCCGAAGCTTCCGATGAAAACCTCGTGGATGAGACTCTCGTTAGATAAGCGAGTTATCGGCTCTCGCTAACTGAGTTAAGAATGTCCTTCCTCTGGGCGTTACGCAGCCGTAATCGTGCCAACGAATCCTGGCACTAACCCGTTAACGAAGGATCATCTACGGGACACGCGGGATACTGCCCGACGAGATTCGAAATCTATGAACCTCGCGCTTTCCTGAACCTGTTTTCCTCTCTTCTCTCTCTCTCTCTCTCTCTTTCTCGCGTGCGTGCGCGCCTGCAGTTCAGAATTAAAGTCATTAGTTTCTCTCGTCCAAGCATCAACGACGGATAATAATCAAGCAAGAAACTTCGTTATAATTGTATTCGGTCGTTGCGAATTTGTGTACTGTGTTTGTAATATTTGAACTTACGGTAGAGAGATGTGCAAAAAAAACAATAGAAATTTAAATTTATTGCACCAAGATATTTAAATATGATATCTATTCGCGTAAATAAATTGTCAATACAAGTTATACATGTATATATTTATTTGTGAAAGTGTGACAGTTTTCTCATTTGACACTATTTTCACATGCGAAATATCTTTCATTTTTCTATATGTCAAAGGCTATCAAATACGTTTACACGCCGTTAACTCTTGTGATATTACTCATTTTATCAGTTATTCGGCATGTTGGATTTACCGTTTGGCATCTATCGCTTTTAAAATACAAGATTTATCGCCTTTACAATCCTTGCGCTTATCAATACGTTTCATTTAACGAATAATAATGATGCGACGAATAATGGTATAAATGTCAGGATCACCTGCGAACGCAATATCGTTGTATTTTTCGTTATTAGCGTCCGAAACGTTATCGCGCATATATTTCGAAACATACAGCCTGAGCTAGTTGCAACGCGCCAATGTTATATTTTATTTTATATCTTTTTTTTTTCAAATTTCCACGTAGCCCATCTATATGGATGCCAGACGCAGACCCGCCGGTATAATTCCCGACACGCGCCGAGCATTCGTTGTCATTTATCTCTGACACCATGCACAATACGTGTAATCCTCTTTACGCTTCCACCCTATTCCCTTTAATGCCGCGGCTATTTGACATAAGCTGATATATCTCTCCTTACAAGTCCCCGAGAAAATATTATTTATGCAACGCCTGGTACCGCTATAATAAAAATGTATTCCTCGAAACACACACGGTGTTATCTTACTTCGCACACACTTTATCTTGCATTACTTTATTTTGCAATTACTTTAATAACGATTGCTTTATTTTCATTATTTTATGATAATTCGACATAAATATTGTCTTTTTCTCAGCGTTTCCTTCGAATCAGTCACGAAATATTATATTTTAAACCAACGATCGCTATCTCAACATTCGCTAATTTATTGAATATAAAAAAAATTTGCTAATATTTTGTAAAATTCAAGATTATGATTTTATATATACATATATGTATAATGTATAGATCATACATGTACATAATATTCTAATATATATTTTCTTATTCACATGCTTTCTCAGAAAGATTATTACTTTTTCTATCTTGCAGCAAAAAAAAATGATTAAGGGACACCGATAGGAATTGATTAGTGAGTTCCTCGTGGGAAATATACATTGTAATTTACTTTTCCCTCGTGTGTCGGGCGATTCATCCGGATAGATCGGTAGGTGCAAATGCGCCTTAACGACGAGAAGTCCGGCGGTTCGCGTCTTCATTCACTACCGACCCACTTCCTGCGCCTTAATATCCCCCGCGGGTCGTTACTCCAGGATTAAGTGGCCGGTGTTTCCTGTCGCAGGATTCGCCGACTCACCCCCCTGGCGCGAGCAGAGGCGGGCTTATATGCCGGCAGTTGCACGAGTGCAAAGTTTGTTATTGACACGGTAAAAGCGGACCGTGCCGGGCATTATGCAGATCAGGAAATTCGTATTCCGCGTATGGGGGTGTGAGGTTGGAGACGACAGGAAAGACCGGTAGGGGTAGAGGGAAAACGGGGGAGTTGTTGCGGCGACCACTCTTGCTCGTCGTGGCTTCGGCCTTGCGCGTTTAGCCGCGAGAAGCTATGTGTACGCGCGTGTACGACCCACTCAACCACGCCTTTCATATCCACTCACGTAGAAAGGGAGTAAAGAGGCTAGAAGGGCGGCGTTCTAATGTCTCGAGCACGCTTGGAAATTACATGGCAAGATAGCAGTCCCTACTGTTTTCAGTCGAACTGACGCGCTGCATGTCTCGATTAATTTGTGAGCAAATTGTTCAAAAAGTATAATCGTGCAAGTGAATAAGAAACTTCGTCATGCATTCGTAATTAAAAATATTTTTAAAATTAGTACATTCTTTGTGCAAACAAAATTGGAAATTTCCGTTAACTAATGTCAGCCTTTCTATAAATGAATTTTTCGTTTTTATGAAGAAAGTTTTATTTGTATAACTTTTTCATGGATTGTGATAAATGTTGGTGAATATTATATTTCGTGCCGTTCGTATATTCATACAATACGATTAAAAATATCCTCAAAATTAGTATATTTTTTTTAGAATTAATGCTGGAAATGACTTTTGGTCAGACGCAAAATACATGATGATAAGATAACATTATGTGATGACATTCTAAGAAAAATTCTTAAAAGGAGATAACGATTTAATATTACAATTCAAAAGTAGATACTTTTTTCATCAACAATTTCAATAACATATTAATTTTAACATTTTAAATATAAAAGTATTTTTCATTGCATTTTCCATGAAATATGAAAATAATTGATGAAAACAGTGTTAATTAAACGCAGGAATTCTGTGACATTAAATTATTCGATATATAAAACAATGCAAAAGCGCTTAAAATTGTGAGAAAAGCGCGAGTTTTCCAGCATTAATTCTAAAAAAAAATATATTAATTTCGGGGATATTTTTAATCGTATTGTATGAATATACGAACGGCACGAAATATAATATTCACTAATATTTGTCACAATCCATGAAAAAGTTATACAAATAAAACTTTCTTCATAAAAACGAAAAATTCATTTATAGAAAGGCGGACATTAGTTAACGGAAATTTCCAATTTTGTTTGCACAAAGAATATACTAATTTTAAAAATATTTTTCATTACGAAAGCATGACGAAAAATAATATTCAGCCGCAACGAGGGAACATCGTTAAAATATAAAAAAATTATGTGCAAATAAAAATTCCATCTTGAAAGCACGAGTTTACTGAAAGACATCTTACGTTCATTTCTACCAACGTAGATTAACTTTAATCTCGATTTAACTTACTTTTCATCTTTTTCTAGTGCCAAAAATTAGAAAAAAATAATTCAGAAAAAGTAAATTAAAGCAAGATTAAAGTTAATTTACATTGATAGAAATGGACATTAACTATTTGACATTCGCAAGACGGATAGTCCTCGTAAGGCTTACTTCTTATAAACTTTAACCAATTATCCATACACAATTATTGCTTTATTGTTCCGTGCTTTTTCATTTCAATAAATAAATAAAAAGAAAGTTTCATGTATACGGAATAAAAAAAAAAAGAATAACACATCAGATAATTGATGCGCTGCAACTCTCGATTAATTCATGAGCAAATTGTTCAAAGAGTATATAATCGTGCAAGTGAATAAGAAAGCGTTTGGTCAGACGCAAAATATATGATGGTAAGATAACATTATGTGATGACATTCTAAGAAAAATTCTTAAAAGAAGATAGCGATTTAATATTACAATTCAGAGGTAGATATTTTTTCCTTGTGTTACTTTTTAAAATATATTTTTTAAATATTTTATATATCTTAGAGCATGATACTATTATATTAAATAATTATAAAATAATTCAATTACGGATACCTGAATATTGAAATATGGATATTCTCATATTTCTCTCTTTAAGGATGGTAATTGGAAAATTATTATACAATATGCTATTAAAAGTATTGGTTCTCATTAAAATATTGATGTAACAGCCATATTTCATTATCTCAAATAGTATCTGGTAAAATGTGGATAATCTGTTCTCGTTAATTTTATAGAAATCGAAAAAAAACTGACGAGAGCTTCTTGTAGCTATTACGAATCTTGAATCTTTCTCAGTTTACGAATCATTAATATGATGTGCGTAAAAGGTCGCGTCTTTTCGCGGACTGATCGCGGCTACGCTCGTATGCATATGCAGCAGTAGGACAACACGGGTAATTGACGGCGCAACCCGCATCGCCACACTACTCGGCTACGTATGTGTGTACAAACCCGAGTTGAGCTCGCCGCTGATGCAACGATGCAACGCGCTCGTGGCACCGTTATTTCCTCGTTACGCGTTACTCCGCTCTTGATCCTTGTTTTTTCAGGCAGTTGCGCGAGCGCGCCTTGAATTCCAGACGGTCGGCTCGGCAAACATTTTCGGAGGAATTTTGGAATTTCGCAAAATGGAAGCATAAACGCCTCCATATTTCGGTAATCTTCGAATTTTTGCAATAACTTCCCGTTGTCTTTCTTCGAACTAAGAAGACTTGTCTGTCAAACATTTCGCTTTGCAAATTTTTAACGAGTTTTCCAAAAAACAATTCTCATAATTGATGAGATTTCTAGATAAGCTTCAATTTCCCATCTTAATAATTTACGACAAAAGTTATTCCATAGTTATCTTTTAGAATACAATCTTTTTCGATAACAATTTTTATTTATCTAATGGAGAAATTAATGGAGTTTATATCTCTTGAATATTTCAAAATGAATCAAGTAGAACAATTTACTTACTCATTTTGAAGCCCGGCTGCGGAAAAGTTGAGAAGGCAATAATAGCATGACACTGCCTGGAAAAATCCGATATACGATAATTTAATGCTATCAAAAGATCAAACGACTATTGATTAAAAACGAGGAAGAGTAGAAGCCTGTCGATGAAAGTATTTAACGTCATTATCTTCGTCTGAACAGAAACGAAGTTTTGGAATTAAAGATAGCGAGTGAACTTTTTTCTGCGATTCGGTTTTTTTCGTATAGAATGTACAAGAATAGTTTCAATAGGAGTCAACAAATAAATCGATATACTCGAAACGAGATTTACACTTCACACACATAAAAATTATTTTTAATTAAATTAAATTAATTAAATTTTTATTAAATTAATTAAAATAAAATTTAAATTAAATTAATTTATGTCGATTCTCGACTTAAAAAATCCTGGATAAACGATAACGATTAATAAATCGTACGAGTTATATCAAATCTATTTATTTCTAATGGGACTTTAACAAGCCGTTACAAAACTATGTAATAGTAGAGAAAATAAAATAACGGAACTTTAAAAAATTTCGACAACACCGTTGTTGATTCTCTTCTAGTTATTACAAATATTTGCGAAATTTTTTCTAATAATGATAAAAATTGATTAAATAAAGTAACAACAATTCCAAAATTATTAATTTTAAAGTAAACAATTATTCACTCACAATGTATCTAATATCAATTAAACTTACGTCAACATTCCCAAAGAAACTTTCTAACATCCTAAAAGTCACTTAGAGTCACTAAGTCTACCAAGTTCTCAAGTTGTTTAGGATAGTTCGCTCTTTAGAAGTTTTCACTATTTTCCCGTTAACCTAATATATTTTGGTGTGCATAATCTGCGGCTGGTGCGTTAATACCCTCTTCGATTAGAAGGTTCCCTTAGCTTTCTGCCGGCGGGAAGTCAGGTATTATAGCACCTCTCGAATGCGCTACCCTCATAATCGAGAGGAGCCGCGCCATTGGCCTTAATTGACGATCCGACAGGGGATTGAAGGGAAGGCGGGAGGACTAATTACTATCCGATTTCTGCTGGAATTTCGTTTCCCGTGCTCGCAATAAAGAGGCCCGAGATACCGCGATGTCATCGACGTAGCGGAGAGTGCATCCCCTCAAAAAAGGGTGTTAATTAAACGGTTGCTTGATGAAATTCCATCACGAAGAAGTTTCCTGTCCGAGAGAAGTTTCCAAAATTCTAATACTTCTTAAAGAATCGCGGTATCACAAAACATTAAAACGCGTATTTCATTACAGGAATGCTGCATCAACAATATAATAGTTGACATATTTAGAATAAAATTTCCACATTAGAGTATTGCAACTTTTAGTAAAATATTCCACACATATTGCTTATTAAATCTTATTATTTTAATATCTTTTATTTCGTTTCAAGTAATATAAATTAAATATTAATAAATAAAAACGTAGCGTGATCTACAACCGTTCGAGAGATTAAAAGATTTTAAAGAAAAAATATTATTACTTAAATTTTAATCCGACGATGTGTAATCTAAATTTATATGCAAATTATCTAAACTCCTCTCAATTTGGATGGTTAATAG
>VBVR01002626.1:0-21482 GCA_011638315.1 Tetramorium parvispinum
AACAAACGGTGTGTGACTGAAGAATAAAACAGTTTGGGAATGTACAAACGAAAATCTATCGATTGGTGCCATATAGATCGCAGACGTTCAGCATTTGCGTTGAAATGGAATTTTTGGTAGTGTTAATTTGGCCCCGCTGAAAATTTATTTTCTTAATAACTTTTTAACTAATGATGTGCCAACAAAAAATCGATTTATTTGTAAATATACAAACGAAAATCTGTCGATTTAGGCCATTTTAAACTCAGCAATCATGGTTTGAGTTTATCTACTTAATCAATCGCTCTCGAAACTTTAGTTGTAAATAACTTTCTAACAAATGGTAGGTTTGAAATAAACCACAAGAATGTGAACTATATATACTGTTTATTGAAAAAAATATTACATGCGTATACATTATAAATGTTAGATGTGAATACAAAAGTTCAAATGCAAATATATATTTATTTTATTAATAAAATTCGCGAAACATCCACAAATTATAGATACACGTACAGCATACATATACATACATATGTAGGGACAATATACAAGAATTAGTGATTTATCGACAGTGCGGATCAAAAGCGGATGTAGCACGGATGATATATACCATATGCAAAGCGCGACTGATCGACAGTTTCGAAAAGTGAATTTAGCACGAACACACACCAAAAAGCGATTTATCGACTGTGTCGGAAAATGGACGTGCCTACGTAGTTCTACATCCACGTTTGGCGCGGATGCTAGGCCAAATATCGGTCCCACGAAAAAGACCGGGATGGCCGCTCTCAGGTTTCTCTCTGGTATAAATATCCAACTCCGATGGTTCGAATCTTTGCTAAACTGGTTTGAGTCTCTGCTGAACTAGATCAAATCTGATAAGTTTATTTGAATTTCCATCAAACTTTGTTTTTCGCAATATTTCATCAAAGATCGAATATCTCTAATTTTAATGTCAAGAAAAATGCGAAATTAACTTAAAAATAAAAACTCCGAGATACTTATAAAAGAATGAGAAATAATAATACATTACATACAGTATTTAATTTCATCCAGTTTCATTATTAGAACTTTGTATCAAACATTTTATCAATTATACTACATATATTTATTAAAAAATGTCTTTTCTCTTTTAAATATTTGTGCATTAAATATAAAATATCTATATTTTGACGTATATCACAGATATGATCATAAGTTACATCATACAATGTTTTTTTAATACAATAGAAAAATAATTGTATTACAAACTTCAGACTTAAAATGTCAATAAATAAACTTAACAATATATTAATTTATTTAAACATAATAGGAGTCTATCTTTCTATTAATAAAATGCAACCAATTTTCTTTTTTCTTGTTCAACTTTCTTTGTATAAATCTCTAAATTAAAAAAAATATATATAAATATATTTGACTTTATACTAAAATTAAAATGTGATTCATAACTCAGAAATTGATGCTTTAAAATAAAAAAGGATCTTGCACATTTCATTAGTTGCAAAATTAAAAGTACATCTTATAGATAAAAAAGTCGTGTAAAAGTTTAATTAAAACTTTTTTAATGCAGTTAGAATTTAATTTTCATTCAAGACAACTCCATTTGCTATACTTTCTATATTATTCTGGATTTCAAACAAATTTCTCCGGTGCTTTAGATAAGTCGTATGTGACATACACGTGATGTCCATATACTCAAATGACCTCCTAAATTCAGCAAATCCCATTCCTGCTGCTACACTAGAGGCGACGGTAATGGCATTAAGATCCGGTGTCTTCGCCTTTGTGTCTACAGGCTCTGACCAAATACTACCTTCAAAGCGGCACATTTGACATTTGAAAAAAAATTGTGTGAGTAATCCGCGACGACGATAATTAACAAGTTTCCAATGCCTAAACTGACAATCACTTCCAAGCGAATGATTGTTAAATATCTTATGGGCCTCGCTCCAAAAATAATGAAAATTTATAATACAACGACCTGTAGGTATTTCTTCTTGGAGGTGAAGTGTAGGACAGTTAATATCAATAGTCCTTCTTTCGTTATCCTTTTTATTCGTAAAATATTTAATGCCATCCCTGCTGTCTTCATAGTCATAATATTCAATGATTTCAATGATTTCAGCAATTTCATTACATGTGCTTTCTTCTTCTTTTTCTTCTATATAATCTCCTATTTTTTCTATATTATTTCCATTAATGGAAATCAAATCCTTGCTATTCTCGTAAAATTCAATATTTTCATTACATGCAGCATCTTCATTATATCCATTTTCATTACATTTCTTTTTATTATATCCATCTTCATTATATCCCTCTGTTTCTTCTATGCTATTTACATTAACAAAAACGAAATCTTTATTAGTTCCATTAAGAGCGCCTTCTTCATCATATGTCTCAGTTTTTATTTCAAACTCATCCATTTGTTCTTCTTTGATTTGAGAAAGACAATATCTCATTTCGGTATTGCTCTCAGAATTTATGTCGGGTAGAACTCCAACAGAACTTTGATAATTAGTGATTTCATTTTTAATATTAGTGTTATGATTGAGTTGTGCATTTTGCAATTTCAACATTTTTCGCCTAAAAAAGAATTACGATATAAGTTAGTCTTCAAATTATATCGTTATAGTTTAAGAAGAATGTACTATATTTCAGACAGCTTTCTAAAAGCAGTAAAAGCAGTTGGTTTATTTCAATTTTAATGTTAAAATTTATTAATTATTGATGGGTGCTAAAGTCAAACTCCAATAGGAAAACGTCATCATCTAGATGAAGTTAAAAATACTGATAATTATCGAAATTTTCAATTCTGTTTTCTATATTTTAAAATGCAACATGAATTGAAAATACATAGATATTGTACTCATGCAATGTCAGTGACGCTAAATATAAATATAAGTATAAATGATCAAGCAATATATTATTTTATTATTTAAAAACACTTGCTCACTCACTACTTTCTTTAATCTTGTCTATACGCATGTGTGATAAATATAACCTATGTATAACCCATGTTTGTGTCATATATATAACATAAATTCTCAATGGCAAATTATGACAGTTTGATAAAAGTATTTACCTTAAAACATGTCCTTTTTTTCTGGAAAGTCTGTGAGCAGAGAGAGGCAAGCGTTTTGCACATCTTTTGCGTCCCATTATGTTGCCGTTTCTCGATTAACGATAATGACACAAACAAATAGTTAGAAGATATAACCAACAAAAAGGTGTAGTATTGTGTAGTATGTACATAATTTGGGTTTTGTCGGTAAAACAGATTTTAATAGCACCTCAAGTTCGCGAGTTTCCATCAAATTTCGTTCTTCATGCTACGTCATCAAAGGTTAAACATTACTAATTCAAAATGTATATCAAGATACAGAACTTGAAAAGGACATAAACTCCGAGTACACTATTTAATTTCATCAAACTTTTATTATAACTTTGTATCAAACATTTCGTTAATTCTAGTACATATTTGTATTTATAAAGAATCGCTTTTTTCTTAGAAATATTTTAACTTTTTTAAAAATATTAATGCATTAAGTATAAAATATATGTACTAACAAGAAATATTTGTAATGCTTCTAAACTGTGGATATCATAGATAATAAGCTGCATTATACAATATTTTTGTAATAAAATATAAAAAAAAAACTTCTTATTACAAGTTCTACTTAGAGTAAATCAATAAACTTCATAGTACATAAATTTTCCAAAACTTCGTCGTAATAAGAATCTACATCTAAACCAATGGCTTATGCTATCATATCATAATCTTAAAATTAAAAATTTCCTTTTTTTCCAATTCGACTTTCATTCCATAAATCTCCAAATAAAAATGTACATATCGCAACTCCACTCTGGAATTAAAATAAAATTTATAACTTGTAAATTAGTAATTTAAGAAAAAAAATCTTACACATTCCATTGCTCGCAAACTTAAGAATATATCTTATTGATAAAAATATACTGTATAAAGAAAATTTTCTTTATACAGTATATTTTTATCAATAAGATATATTCTTGTATTTAAAAAGATATACTTTTGTATTGAAAAATTTTTTTAAATTAATTAATTAATTTAAAAAAATTTTTCAATACAAAAGTTTGAACTTAATTCTCATTCGAGACAGATCTATGTTTTGTATTTTTCGTATTATTCTTCTGGGTTGAAACCAAATTTTTCCAGTACTTGAGATAAGTCGAATATGACATACAAACAATGTCCATAGATGCCAATAACTTTCGCAATTCAGAAAAACTCATTCCCGCAGCTACACTCCAGGCCACGACAGCGGCATTAATATCTGGCTTCGTCCATAAAGGCTCCGACCAAATATTCGCTTCGTGGTGGCATATTTCACATTTGAAAAAAATTTGCGTGAGTAATCCATAACGGCGATAATCGACAAATTTCCAGTACTCGAATTGACAATTGTTTTCACGCGCGTGAGCAATAAATACCCTACGTAACTCGTACCAAAAATAAGAAAAATTTACGATGATACAACCTATATCTTCTTGAGTATTATTTACATTCGCAGAGTTGTTATTATCAATGTCCTTCTTAATCTTAAAATATTCAACGCTTTGATCATGTATACCTTCTCCATCACAGTCTTCTAATTCTTTTACATTCGTTTTAGTGGAAATCAAATCCTCATTATTTTCACACTGTTCAATGGTTTCATTGGCTGCATCTTCTTCCATATGCCCCTCTGTTTCTTCTGTGTTATTTATATTAACAGAAATCAAATCTTTATTGCCCTTGCAATATTCAATAGTTCCATTAAAAGCGCCTTCCTTATCATATGCCTCTGTTTTTACTTTATTATTACCTGTTTGTTTCTTCTCGTTTTGATGAAGAATATTTATTTTTTCAGCATTGATCTCAGAATTTGTTATATCAGATAGAAGTTCAACGGAACTTGGAGGATCAGTGGATACATTTTCAGCGTCATGGTGAATCTGTGTGTTTTTTAATTCCTTCTGCTTTTGTCTAAAAAATTAAAATATAAATAAATTTTTAAATTATATCATTAAAATTGAAAATAAATGTGCTAAATATTTCAGATAGCTTTTTAAAAGTAAAAACTAAGAGCAACAGTTGGTTTAATTTACTTGTTTAATATTAAAATTTATTAATAAAAATCGTATTATTGTTACAATTAACAGCTCTAATGGATTATTGTATGTGTTGACTTAAACGTAATTGAATATCTTTTAGTTTAATTTGTTTTAACCATTATTTAACATTTTATTATAATAAAACATTTCAGAATTATGTAGAAATTACTTTAAAATAAACAAGATTGTAAACAGGCATATTCATTTATACAAATACTTGGAAGTAAAATTACATGAAATATAAACGATTTATCATATTAATCTAAAACAAATTACATAAACGAACCTTCTCGCCCATCCCTTCTTGCGCAATAATTTTTTAGCGAGGGACTTCTTTTTATAATTTTTGGAGGTGTTTCCCATTTTTCTTGCTATTAATCAGAGACTTTTAATAACAAAATAAACTCTTGTAAATCAATGTAATATTACATTAGATCAATAGTCGCAAAGAGATCGTATTATGCTATTATATTCGCACGGTAATCTCAAAAGACTTTAAAATCACTGCGACAAACTTGTTCAATCTTGCTTCGGCTACCGTTTCACTCTCAGAGCAGACAAAAGAGCATCAGCCACAAGATTTCATTTGTCGTCGACGACAATCGTTTCACGCGTTTTAAGCGTATCGATTGGTCGCGGAGTAAGGAAGTTCTCTAGGCTCCAGAAATTCTCTATCTTGTAGCCAATCAATATGCTTGAAAATCTTAACGTCTCGCAAATAAAGTGTTAGCTACGTAATACGAACAGTTGAAAGAGTCAGGTAGGAGAGAGAAAAAAAGAGATCAAAGTAAATAAACGAAACGATTGAATAACATCTCTCTCTTTCTCTTTCTTTCCTTCTCCTTGCCGACTGTGGCTGCGGAGGGGGGTGGGAGGGCGAAGCATTTTTCTTCTCCTTCAACCTTTATTGAAAGAAAGAAGAATAAGAATCCTTCGAAGCATTTGCAGCGTCAAACCGACGAGAGCCTGTAATCGATAGCTCTCGGATGTCGACGCCGAATCGACATTGAACCGATAACGACGCGATTGCTAATCACTTCCTCGTAATCACGTTCCTGCGTGAGTCACGCTTCCTCCGGCCTCGCATAAAAAAGAGAAGCACCCGGTCCGTCTATACGCGATTAATCTATGGCCAACTCGTGGGCGGAAGGATCTCGCTGGCGAGGGGCGACGGGGGGAAGCGGGTGACAGGAGGCGTGACTCGAGATAGAGTTATCAAATCACGGCTGATCGCAGCGGACATTTGTCAGGGGAGCGCAAACAAGCGCAAACGAACCTTCAAACGGTAGCCTTGTGGTGGAGGACCCCCCCCTCCCCCCTCTGTGACACTGTACCCTGCGCTCGTCTCCCCGTGAAGATCGTCGTCGGCAAACGCAATGGAGACGTACGAGAGCGTTCTCCTGGTGAAGTCCGAAGTGTTCGTCTTCAAAATTCCGCCAAGGTCGACCAACAGGGGTTATCGGTAAGCGCGAGACGCCTCTCCAACGCGACGTTTCGCTCGTTTCAATATGTTATATCGGCGACGGATTCGCGGCTTCCCGTTGAAACGGCCGTTTGAGTCGTCCGCGTAAAGTAGAGCCAAATGTTGAGAGGATCGACGGTACGCTCGTCCCGTTTCCCTGTATTTGTGCGACCGTCTTCACGGTTCCGAAATCTGTCACAGAGCAGCCGATTGGAACCTGCAGGAACCCTCCTGGACCGGCCGCATGCGATTGGTGTCACAGGGCGACAGCATCACGATAAAGTTGGAAGACAAGATCACGGGCGAGCTGTTCGCCAAGTGTCCCATCGAACAGTATCCCGGGATAGCGGTGGAACCGGTCACCGACTCGTCCCGGTACTTCGTCCTGAGAATCCAAGACGATAATGGACGATCAGCGTTCATAGGTGTTGGCTTCTTAGACAGGTCTGACAGCTTTGATCTGAATGTCGCTCTTCAGGATCACTTTAAGTGGTTGAAGAATCGAGATCAGATTGAGAAGGAGAAGGAGAAGCCGAAACAGGAGTTGGATCTCAGATTCAAGGAGGGCGAAACTATTAAGATTAACATGAAAATTACCGTAAGGATCTTTTTTCATCATATGTGCTTGTTTCTCGATAAATACATTGCCTGGTAAAATGCAAAAAGGTTTCTTTAAATTGAGAAAATATTGTTCTAAAATAAAAATGTAAAAAAAGGAAAATATTGCTAATTGTACAATAATTATCTCAATTTTGAATGTTTTTTAAACAACTATTTCATTTTCTATTGAAATAATTTTTCCATATATTTGTTATCTAGAAAAAGGATGGCAGCGAGGTTGCGTCCAAGTCCAGACAACGTACCAATCCAGCCGTGGGTCTACCACCTCCCCCAGGTGGGGTCAAGATCGCTCCACCACCAGCAAAGACTCCTACTTCCTCACCGGCACACAAACCACCACAGAGTCAAAATCAGGATGGTACGAGTTCAGAGTGGGGCGAGTTTGCCAGTGCTTCTCAGACAGCATCGGCATCAGCGTCGGCAGCAGCATCAGCACCAGCACCAGCACCCACAGTGGCCAATGCCAGTTGGGTGCAATTCTAACTTTTAAAATATATGTATATAATATTATACATAGATATTTGCTTTCAGTATATACACAGAGTGATTTCGAAATGGATGGTCAAGCTTTGGAAACGAGTTCTACTCATTTTGAAGACTGCTGAAAGTGGAATTTTGCAGTAATAGCTTCAATCGATCATTTCTGTTGACGTTAATAAATATTATCTTCATTTTTGCTATTGATTGATAATTTATATATTGCTGACATACAATCTATATAAATTTTGTAAAATCATTGTAAAACTTTGTGACAAGGAGTGTTTATGAATTGGAAAGAGTGTCTTCAAATTTATGCTAATATCATTCTTTTTCTCAGAATGAATAGAATATCTACAATTTGACCATTTATGAAATCATTCTTGTATATTAAAGTAAATGAAATAATTGGTTATACACGTATATGACACGATAAACGTATTAAGATAGAGATTTTAAGGTGAATTGGAAGGATGTTTATGAATAATGAAAAGAGAGTCTGATGTATATTTTCCAATACTATATAGCGTGCGGAGAAAATTATAGCAACATTCGTGAAAGGGATGGTATTTTTCCAGTGAAGAAGGACATCTTAAAAGAAGAATTTTCATATCAAATTTATATCCAAAAAAAATATGTATTTCATATACATATTTACAAAATGATTCAAATATTATTGGTTAAAAGTTAGAGGTATATTATAATCTCAATGAAATGATTAGCGATTCTTATATGTTTTAAATTCTGAAAGATATAATAGATAGCTTATATAAAACTCCAAGTTAAGCTACGTTTCGAACATATTAGTGATTAAAAAAAAGAAACAAAAGAAAATATTAAATCAGGTGTGTAACTATATCTGTAAAAATTTTAATTGGATATATGTGATTATGTATTTTTGTTTGTTTGTTCTTCTCCCGAGAAAAACCGCGATTTGTATGAAAAAGTTTCTGCAAATTGAATTATATTTGTTTTTTGTTTTTCAATAAATTGCCCTCTTCTTGATTGTTGTATGATTCTCCAGCATTCTATATAATAGTATTGTACTTATAAATACCATTCAAAAACTCATCTCAATCACTTTTGGACATTCAGTGTATTTGGAGATAGCATAACATAATTTTTCGTGTGTATAAATATCGATATATATCAGATGCGTTTAGTGCCTTGTACAAACTAGTCCAATAAATTAGAAGCAAATTCGAGGCAGATCGCAATAGTTAATAATACGTGTTTAGTACTTACAAAGGCACAGTATGACATTCGATTCATCTATTTTCTTTTCAATTTTTTCAAACATGAAATATTGGATGATTCCGATCTGGTTGTATATAAGAAACATTACTCTTTTTAACATTCAGTAACAGTTGATTATTTCTTGAGTTATACAAAAAAATTTTGAAAACGAATGTATTTTTACATGTTTGCGATATACATATTTTGTGAAATCTTTATAGTTAAATGCTTTATTATTTATATAATTCGCTTCATGAATCAAACATTGTATGGTTGCAAAATACCGGTGAGTCGAATGCGGTCTTTTAGATAATGTTCAATATACGTTTTATTTATCTATTATATTAATACTGTTGAAAAGCAGGATTAAATTTTAGAATCTAAAGAAGTCTCAAGCCTTTTAAGGGTACTTTTCATTATTTTTTTATAATGAAACTATTTTTATATAAATTGTAATTGTTTTTATTTCGAAATTTTTCAAAGAAAGAATTTTGCAAAGATTTCTAATTTGCGAAAATCAAACAATTTGATATAATACTCTATTAATTAAAATCAATGTTTCAAAATATTAAATTTTCTAACAAAATTTAATAATATTTAATTAAGTTAATTTTGCCAATATTAATTTGTTAATTGTTCCTTCAGTATTTTCTATTACATAGACATTTTTTAAATTTATTATTCACGAAAGTGTATAATATACTACATATCCAATATATAATAACAATATAGTATTTGGCCTCGACCGTTAGCTTGCAACATTTGTAAATATTACAAGGCCTATTGTTAAGACAAGGCCTCATTCCCTCGTACATTGAATGTCCACAAAGTTATTCATTCAATTTTAATACATTTGAATTAATCTAGGTTTTTCATTAAAAAAATAGCAGCATTATTTCTTACTTTAAATTCATTATTCTCTTCTCTACTTGTTCATTTTTCATCTCGCATGTCTTAATTGATCAGTTCTTGCCGAGTTTAATCAGGAGAATATTCGACGATGTTATAAAAGAAATATTTTACATTTTTATGAGTTTTAGGATGTTTTTTTATCCCTATTGAAGAAACTAAACAATTTAGAAACTAAGTCTCGAAATTTATGGGTCCTACATTAAATTCTATATTAAGATAATTGAACTTTTCTGTTCAATAAGCAGCAAAAATAGAAATAGATTACAATTTTTCTTATGTTCGATTTAAACTTTTCTTTGAAATCTCTAAAACAAGTATTCGCAAACAATTATTTTACATCTACATATCTCATAAGCATTATGTTTAAGTTATTGGAAGAGGATATTATACTGGAAATGTGTAAACAACGTCTGAGGAACTTGTGTAAAAATTTCAACGTAATGAGAAATTGTCTTTCCGGTGTGAAAAGTAGAATCCTACTATATTATCTATGACTCGTTAATTAGATGAATTGTACAATGTTATTTACATTACCCCGTGCTAAATTTTAATGTAAAATGTAGAATAATCTTGTTAAACATATTGTTAGTGTGAATCTTGTTGAATGAGTGTTTAGATGCAATTTCATATTTTTTTTTATTTATAGGCACTGTCTCAAAAAAGTGCGAAGTGACAGCGGAGAATGTCATAAATTGTATACAGATGTTAGCAGCGAATCAAAGAGTTATTAATATTTAATGTTGAACATTAAAAAAAGAACGAAAACTTTTGTATCATATATAAGAATTATCTTTCGAATAATAATAGTTAAACGTGTGCATGTAATAAGTGTTATTTTTAAGAACGATTGACAAATCTGTTGATGTTAATGAAAATTTTGTTGCAAAAATAAGTATCAAGATATTTTAAATTACTGAATCATTCAATATTATAAAAAATAATTAGTTTAAAAAGTAAAAACTAAATACTAACTTTTATTGTCAGAAATAATTTCTATAAATTTCCTTAAATATTATCAATAATTTAATCAAACATTTGCATTTTCGATGCATCAGAAATAGAAACAAATCCATACTCACGTGAATATTCAAATATTATGCCTATACGTTTCGTCGACAAAATTATTTTTTTCAATAAAACAATTTTCAAAATAAATGAAATAAAGAGACTCCACTTAATGTAAAAAAAACTTTGTATATATAGCTTCACATCTTTCACAGCTTTCTACTTCCAAAGTCATAATCCAAATTATCAAAGCTATAAAGGACTTTAAAGATAAAATTCTGCTGCTATTTCACGTCTTTCTTGGGACATCCTGTATGTTAAAGCTAATCTTCAGCTCTAATCAGGTAATATATCACAAACACATAATCGTATTATAAAGTGATATACGAGGAAAGCAAATTAAAAGTATATCACTTGTATCTATTCTAGTTTCGTGTATATGATAATTGAAAGAAATTGTTACTATGTACCGTATTATAAATGTGATAGCAACTAAAAGAGAATTGTAATTCTGGTATATATATATATATATAAATATGACATTCCATATTTTTTATTTTCTGTAAACACGTTGATAAAAATAAATATTGAATGGAAGTTGAAAACCTAATCTCGAAATCATGTTTGATAACGGATTTGATTCGGTTGGAATAAAGTGGCGATAAAATTCTTGTATATTTCTTCATATATTTTTCTCCGGACATATATAATAAACAGTTAGTGCATCGCAAAAATTATTGCGAGTTATCATGTTACAAATAACTTTGCATGGAGATAAGTCGTTATGGCATGAGAAGTTATTCTATCACATGTACGAACGATTGATTTCTCAATAATGAGTAATCGTCGTCATCATCATCAACAGCGTTTATTGCGTGCAACGTTAAGCCGCAAGCTGCGCATAGCCATAGCACGACTGAAATGTCGTTGTACTGGACGCTGAAGCTGTCCATTGACTAGTGTTGAATCCTCGTCACATTCTACGCTGGTCAACACAACAAAGAGTACTCCGAGTACCTACAATAACAAGCGATTGTATCAGTAATAATTTTCATCTATTGGATGTCGACGAAAAGAAACAATAATAATTTCTGATTTTCGTAAAACCGCTTATATAGATAGAAACTTATTTAACAGAAGATATAAGAGATTTTATTTAATTACTTAGTATCCATAGAAATTATGATCGTTTATATGTGTTTCAGTAGTTTACATACCAAACCGACAATAATCAGCAACGTATACACGTGTATACTTGCAAGCGGCAATGACTCGACCTCTTTTAATGCATCGGCAGCATCGGAAAGATCAGGTTTTAATTCCAGTGCATGACGTAGATGTACAGCTGCCTCTTGAAAATGTCCATATGCCTAAAATGAGGATGCAATTAATATTAAATTTTTTTGGTACATTTTTTGGAAATTCAGTGGATAATTATCTCTCTCATTCATACTACATCTTTTTCAACATGCTACTGTTCAAAAAATTGCAACACTAGAGAGAAAGCTATTAAATTGCATTAAATTTCGCATGATGAATGAATATAATGGAAATATTAAACGATAATAACTCGAAATTTAGTTTCTAAAAAAATATTTATATAGTCATTTTATGATATGAGTAAATTGTTCGTATACCTTGAATATTTGTCCAAGTGTAAGATATTGCTCCCATGCATTGCGATCCGGAGGTTGCAACTCCAAGGATCGCCTGGCTAAATACGTCGCGTCATCCAAATAATGTTGTACCAGCAATACTCTAGCCAAATTCAAGAGCACTTCCGCGTTGTGTGGTGACACTGCAAGCGCTCTACGAAAGCACTCGATTGATCTTTGCGCATCACCCTTTATACGCCAGAAATTTCCTATCTGATTATACAGCTGGACAGATTTTGGTTTCTAAAATGAAAATTCATTTGAAGACAATTAGAAAAATTATGCTATATAAAACTCTCATTGTATTTGATACATATGAAAAGATACATGAAAATTTATCTAGATGTAAATATTATAATTGTAAAATAATCCATTCTTTTCTCCAAAAATACGTGTAATAATAATGAAACTGCTAAATTTCGTGATATATTTCTTGTAGAGTTAACGGGCACTATATGCCAAGTTTTGAAATAGATACTTCTCGCTTCGCTTTTTTCAAGCGTCTCTCCAGCAGGTCAATGTCAATGTCGACGGTCTTGCCGCCGTTCTTCTTGAACATGAGCGCGACATTGGGCTCCGGCACCAGCGGATGCTTGTTCCTGTTAGCCACGCCGATGAGATTGTCGTAGTAAGTAAAGTTCACGGGCTTGCCGCAGTCCAGTATTATGTTGTCGCATTGCTGACCGGAGGCGCATGTCACTTGCTCGCTCGACACTTGCGAGGAAAGCGGGAAGGACTCGCTGATATTTTGCGTGTCCTTCAACACGTACGACGAGAGTCGTCTGCCAAGGGGACCAAAGTTAGGGCTGTTTTAACACTGAATGAACAGCAAGCCACACACAAAACGCTAACTACAGAAAGAAAAAGAAAATTATGTCACATAAAATGATATCATCTGCGTACGCGATGGAAACACAAAGGAAAGAAGGAATATACGCATGCAGGTGTAGAATGGTACGAAACTCGGTTGCAGAAAAAAAAAAACCAAGAGCCTTCTCACTTAAATAATAAAAATTACGCAGCTCACCAGACTCTTATTTAGCTTATAAAAGTGTCTCCAACGTACTATGCTACATACTGTGAATTGTGATATCGCAATGCGGCATAAAGGAAGGAGGGTGAAACCGAAGAACCAAGGGGATACAAGCTGTAGTTTTATAACCTAGCACGAGAGGTACGTAGACGGGGGTCGGTTCCTCACCTCTCCTGGCTGGCGAAGCCCTTGCATTCCTGACAGTATATCTGCACCTTCTCGTGCTTCTCGGACGTGGCGGTCCTGCTCCAGGCCTGGCCGTTGCCGGTGACCACGCTGCCCGCGAGGATGTCGAAGATCGGATCATCCTCGAGCGCGCTCACGAAGTCGGTCGTCTTCACGACCTTGTCGGCGGCGTTCAGGCGCCAGGACGTCCGCGAGTTCGTCAGTCTTATTTGCAGAATCAGCAGGCAGAGCGCGTATCTCCCCTCGGCCCACGTCAGTCGCATCCTTTCCCCGAGCCTTCCTCCGCGCGCGTTCCAATTGTTTACAATCTCGCGATCGGGAGCGAGAGAGAGAGGGAGCGGGGGCACCGACGCGACGGCGGCGGCGGAGGGGGATGGCCACGGCGAGCGGGTGGGAGGCGCGGAGGGATCGGATATGCTGCGCTTGTATTACTCTGGATGCGATTGCTGAGGGTGAGAAAATAATTACGTGCAATTACGTGGAGACTCAAGACTCTCGAGGTTGTATAATTTTATTCTAGGTATATAATTGTGCGAGTTTACGAAAATTTCATTCACTTACGCGCGATGATGTAACACACATGCTTACACATGCAAGTGTCAAACTTGAAATTAGGTATATATACATAAATCGAATAAGAGGAAGTGAGCGGGAGATTTTAAAATTCAGACCAGAGGATTTCAAAATGAAAAACTTCTAATGTGGCTATAAATTGTAGCAATAAACCAATTGAAGATAATTGTAGCCAGTTGCAAATTAATTACTAAATATCTACAATGGAATTTAATAGATTAAATTGTTAAGTAAATAAAATGTTTTTTTTACGTGATTTTTCATATTCATGTCTTTATTGACATAAAATTATTTTTCGTTGTGCTACTGAATATAAAATCATCATAGCTCTCTGCTACACAATCTCCCCTTTTCTTTTTTAATAATTAGCAATAGTTATTCGATACAGTCTTGAATGCTTTATTTTAGGATTATTAGACATTTCAAGTTTTTCTATGTATTGATTTGTATAATATATTACTGCCTTATATTATTAAAAATCTTATTTGTTCTTAAGAGTTTCGTTTTTAAAATATTTATATATTTACAAAAAGTAGATAAATTTTTAAATACTACCGCTTTACGCAGAAACGAAATAATAAATGCGTTTGGTCATATCACGTTTCACAAATGTAACGCTGTTAAGCGTTGGGATTCTTTGACATTAATTCCAAGTCAGAATCCATCATATCTTTTACAAGTTCCTGCAATATGTTAATTAATACAATTATATATTTGGAGACCAGATTATTAAAGTTTGAGAATTACTTTTTTAAATGGATTTTTTTCAGAAAATTACCTTAAACGTAATAGTTGGTTTCCAACCGAATTTATTTCGTGCTTTTGACGAATCGCCCAAAAGTACATCCTGTCGAAAAGAAAAAAGAAACAAATGTAAATTCAATGCAAATTTCTTTTAATATGCTAATTGAATGTAATAATGTCTCACCACTTCAGTTGGACGAAAGAATTTCGGATTTACGCGAATTAATACTTGACCAGTTTGTGTGTCTTGCCCAGTCTCATTCACGCCCTCACCTTGCCATTTAATTGTACGACCTACATATTGGAATGCAATTTCTACGAATTCTCTTACGCTGCGTGATTCCCCCGTTGCTATAACATAATCGTCTGGTTGCGTTTGTTGAAGCATCAACCACATTGCCTGCACATTATGCAATGATTACGTCAAGAAATTTAGAGTGTCTAATTAATTTATTATTCCAGAGTCACGAGCTTCATGTCTAATAAAGGGACATTCACAAAGTGTTACGGATACTTTTTAAATATGTATATATATTTTTGAGAAGTACTCGCCGAAACAAGTTCAACGATATATAACATTGCTACGCGAAATAAATTGACCAAAAATCGAAGATCAAATTTTCAATAATAAAACTAGTGATCACTGACTAATGATTTTTCGTCTTTAAAAATAGATATAATATTTCATGAATGTCCTTTGTTAGTCATGAAATATCACTTACTTCTACATAATCTTTCGCATGACCCCAATCTCGCTTTGCATCCAAGTTTCCTAATTCGAGCACATCCTGCAGACCTAAATGTATTTTCGCTATAGATCTCGTCACCTTTCTCGTGACAAAATTCTCTCCTCTTCGCGGGCTTTCGTGATTAAACAATATGCCATTGCATGCAAACATGTTATAGGCTTCTCTGTAATTTACAACAATCCAAAAGCTGTATAACTTTGCACAAGCTAAAAAAAATTGGAAAAAATGTATAAAATATGAACACTGAAATATATAAAACTAATGTAAATATTGCAGTGTAAGAGAAAGATTTAATACAAAGATGCATTTCTTTCTCTCAATTACCATATGGAGAGCGTGGGTAAAATGGTGTTTTCTCATTTTGCGGAACTTCCATCACTTTGCCATAAAGCTCAGACGTCGATGCATGATAAAATTTCACAGATTTTTCTAAACCGCATGTGCGTATCGCATCCAATAATCTCACTGTTCCAACTGCATCTACTTCTGCAGTATATTCGCTTACCTCAAAGCTCACCTATCGCAACATAAAATAACATATCACACAAATTTCACCATATATTCAATATATTATTTTATACTGTATATTTAATATATTATTTTATACTGTATATTTAATGCATACCATGACATGACTTTGCGCCGCAAGATTATAAATTTCCGTTGGCTGTATTGCGCTGATGACTTTGATCAAACTACTAGAGTCCGTCATGTCGCCGTAATGCAGCTTCATTTTACCCTGCCGATGACACTTTGGGTCCTCGTAAAGATGCTGAATACGCGCGGTGTTGAATGAACTGGCTCGCCTGATGATGCCATGCACGTCGTACCCTTTCTCCAGTAAGAATTCTGCCAGGTAAGAGCCATCCTGTAATCACAACAGAAAACTGAGGACACTAGATACATCTGTCACCTCAAAGATAGTTCCATATCGAATATTGCAAACACACGAACATATTAGAGATTTATATTAACATTCTCCTCATTAAATTTTAACACTGCAGTTTTAGTTTGATATATGTTTGTCAAGTCAGTGCATTCTGTGTCTTACTTGGCCAGTGATGCCTGTTATTAAAGCGACACGTCTGCTGTCACCAGTTGCCATGTCGACTTCTAGTAGAGGTCGTGGATTCAAACTAGATTTAGATCTACTATCACCACGATAGAGCCATGAATGCCGATAACGGAAAAGTTGTGTTATCTATGGGAAAATTAGTGTTATTTTCCTTCTGATATAGATATCTATATCTTCTATTTTTTTTTAACTGTACCTTTTCAATTCTCTCCTCTTTTTTGTATTTAAGTGTATATCCCCGCCTTGAACTCGTTTCTCATCGCATTCTATTATTTCCCCCGTATATCCCCCTCCTTGAACTCGTTCTTATCGCATTCTATTATTTGTGTGAGTAGAAGAGAGGGGGAGCATAAAAAAATTATTAAATTATTTGCTCAGCATTGGATTTTTTCGTGTCCTCCTGCCATCGTCCAAACACATTTCTCAATCGGTCTAAATTGAAATAACGATCCAAATATTTAGAAGGCTTCGGATTTCCACATCGTGACTCTTTCCATCAATGAGAAATTTCTCCTCGGTGGTTGGACGCAAACGCCTGCGATGAGGCGCTATCTATGTCTATGTAATATTGCCTGAACTACGCAGCCACGGATCTTCTCAATGGGCAATAAGTTTTCTTACCGGTGTAGTTCTGCTAAGATTCCAACCTTATCTTCGATTAAATTTCGATTAATTTTATCATCGGCAATTAATTCAAATTGGTAAAGAAATTCGAGTGGACATGCTCGCGTTTTAAATTGGGAACCGTCTACTGGCGCCTCTATATAGGCACAAAAAAATTGAATTTTATATATATAAGTAATTACATCTATGAATATTTTCAACGGGTAACACGCTATCCGCGTTCTGAAGGGTGTTTCCTACGAAAAACTAAAATACAAATTGTACATTTTTAATTTATGATTTTAAATAAAATAATTCAATAAAAACAGATCAATTTTAAAGGCTCCTTGTTAACTCTGCCGATTTCAATCAGCGGACCTCTTTCTTAAACAAATGATTTCTTTGTATTTTTTATTTATTTATTGTTTTTCATATAATTTATTTTACAATTTTAAATGGAGAAAATGCCATTTTCGGTCCGGGCTAAATCTTTATAGTAGTCTAATAATGTAATATTTCTAGCATTTCTCTCTATTTAATTGCGTATTCATATACTCACATCGATCCTATTTCGATACAATTTTATTAAAATACAATACAAAATATACAGGTTTTTAATGTTAAAATGGATCTTCTTGTTTAACATCGTCGATCAACGTTGAGATTTGGCATTGTTTTAATGTCATCGAAGCTATTTCAATGGTACCAAACGTAAAACTATATTTGCGATTCTCGTGTGGACTTCCGTAGGATGTTGTCGATGCTAAACTTCGTCATTTTGGCGATCCGTTCTGGGGAATCTGTACATTTGGTCTCGGTATCTTTCACCACGGAGTTCCTTTCGTTTATTTCGACGATTTTATGTTGTTCCTCTTGATATCTCGTTGAATTAGATAAGAGTTCGCTCGATACCTGCAATCAAAGCCACGCTTCAATTGTGTGTTATCAATAATAATCTATTAGCAAAATTTCTAAATTCCCAGAGTATTCATAATTTTTAATTCAAAATCGTCTTTCACTGTTCTTAATGTTAAATTATACTCAATTTCAGTCATTTTTAACTATTCCTTAAATCGCCACTGCCACTGCACTGTTAAACTCATTATAGTGTCAAGTTATTCTCAATTTGAGTCATTTTTAACTATTCCATAGGTAGCCATTGCTCCTACTCAATATTTTATTAATTTTGATTAACATGGAAGTTAAATTAGATAAATTAACAACATATTGAATAAGGTTTACTCAATATATCGCTAATTTTATCTCATTGTTTAAGTTAAATTAATTGAACATTGAGCAGGAGCAGCGGCAACCCATAGTTTTACAGTGTGCTTCTACTCAATATGTCGTTCATTTTATTAAAACAATTAAGTAACCACGTTTTACGTTAAAATAATAATTTTGACACACATGTGATGAAAATAATAAAATATTATTTACTTTTACTCAATTCAAGGAAATGATTTAAATTTCCTTTAATATTTAATAGTTTAAGTCTTTACATCATTAGCGATCTTGAGATTCTGTCCAATTAATGAAATGATCGTACAGCGTTTCGAAATCATGCTTAAGACAATCTTGAACTATAAAATTGGACTACGAATAGTCCTAGCTAGAATACAACGCGTTCGAGTTGAAAAATTATTTTCAGATGTCGAGGGCACACACAACACCGTCGCGTCTGAAAAAGTCAAGAAGAAACCCAGTGAGAAATGGTTGGTCAAATCGATATCGCGTCGATGTCTTTTCGATAATCATCTCTCTCACAGCCGGGAACAGTCGTGAGAAGTGAGCGATTTCCTTCCCTAAAGCTTCTCTATACCGGTAATCCCACGAGCTCCGGTCTCCCCTGGGCGAGCGCCCGTCGCCGTCTCGTTCTTCTCCGTCTGTAATTGCCGTGCTCGAACATCTCGCTGGCGGACGGGTCCAGGGTCCAGTAGCTGCCCTTCCCGGCCGTATGGTCCTCGCCGTCGTCCGCGCACGTCCGGTCGCGCGGCACCTTCACGAAGCAGTCGTTCAGGCTGAGATTGTGCCGTATGCTGTTCTGCCAGCCCTGCCGGTTCTCCCTGTAGTAGGGGAACCTGTCCATGATGAACTTGTAGATGCCGGCGAGCGTCAGCCGTCGCTTCGGCGACAAGTTGATCGCCATCGCGATCAGGGCGATGTAGGAGTACGGCGGCTTCTCGTGATGCGGGGCGACTTTGTAGCCGACCGGCGGCCTCGCCAGGACCGGGCAGAACGACGACGCGTGGCAAAGGGCCGGCCAGGCGATCTGGGTGCACGCACGTTTAACGGGGCATATCTTGTCGATCGGGAGGATGTACCAGCTCTCCTGGCACCGAGCACGTGGGCCGCACGATGGTCGACTCGCGAGGAAATTGTAAAACTGAGAACAACCGATCGGCTCCATCGGGAATCCTCCCTCGAGCGTCCAGGACTGCGGATCGCCAGAGTCTTCGGAAAAAGGTTTTCCAGTGTCTCGCGCGGAATCGGTGATTCCCCCCGTTATCGCGGCCTCTTCCTCCTTATTCCGACCGACGCGCGGTTGTTCCACCGGGATGTTCTGTCTTCGCGACGCGCACCCAGGCATTCAGTGAAATTCAAGTTACATCACGCGCTTCTTCCTCTCTCGCGATGAAAACTAAGACCGCACCACGTCCAACTCCACGCGTGTATTCCCGCGGGGAACGGACGCACCGGGGTAATCCCTCATCGAGGGATAGGACGAGGCGACGGGATAGGCAAACCCCTGTTGATCCAGGGCGCGGGCTCCACGGCATCCAATTGCCCTAACGAAGGAGATTTGTTTAATTTGACACCGGGGGAATCTAGAGGTTGGCCCAACCCCGCCCCCATCGGCGGTTTTCCTGGGAACTCTCGTTTACGCACTCGTGGGGAGGAGAGATTACCTATCCGGGACCGCACTACGTGTTTTATTGCTGTTTACACATATGCTGTTTCAACACCCACGCCGGCAGTAACCGTGCCAATATATAAACAGTGTTGCGTTAATTATACCGAGGCCGAACGGCTTCTCGGAACGGTTTCTTCCTCCTAGCCAATCCTCCCTTCACGATCGATGCAAAAGCGCGCACGTTTACAGAGTGTTAGAGAGAAAAAAAAGGAGAGCAGAAGTCACCGAAAGTCACTTCTAACTTTCTCACAAGACCGACTTTTCGATCCGCGTCAGTTAAACATTATTTGGCAGCGATCATGTATTCCCCTGTCTTGGATCTTCTCCTTTCTTTTGAATCGAAAAGTTAAATTGGTAAGGCAATAAATTAATATAAACGTCAAGAAGGCATGAGTGACTATATTGTAATGTAAAATGTAAATGATGTAGGCTCTACGATTCTATTTCTAATTTAACATGCGATGATAATGTGATTGGAATATTGGAATAATTTTTGAATGATTGAATAAGTATGGTGATTATTGATTTCTACTTTCTTTTTAATTTTATAATAAGAATTGAGCAGAATCACATAAATTATATTTATTTAAGTATAAAATAAAAGTTTCGGATGTCAAGTCTGTTCAGTTTTTCGCGTTGCTCGTCAAATGTCGTAGTATTACTTCCTGGGCTACTGGATTGTCCCTTGGTACCTGCACATATTAATTTTTTTAAAATAAATACCATTAAGACATATTATGTACCTTATTTAAATAAAATAATATACATATAAATATATAAACTTTACTAATTTATCGATTAGTAAGCATAATTTTAAATAATTTTGAATAAAACGAGAAAAAAATGATAGTAATAATTGTTAACAATATTCTGAACTGCAAATATTTCGGTTGCAATAGTGTAGCTATAATATTCGCATTCAAGTGACGCTGACAAGAGTTTCACGAATTTCACGACAACTAATGACACCTAATTAGTCACGTACGCCGCTTGACAATCATGATGGATGTAACACCAAAAACACTCTGCTACTGTGACGAAATCTTTGCATAAGTTACAGAAGCGAAAGAATCGGACAGCGTAACGAAACGGATGTAAGATCGCACGTTGTGCGTTGATTTAGGA
>VBVR01002627.1:0-21461 GCA_011638315.1 Tetramorium parvispinum
TTATATATTATATAAAAAATACATAACAAATGAATATATTTAATCCAATTGGAAAAAATATTTTTTGTTCAGAACGACGTAATTATACGTAAATTATCATTATATTGTTAAGTATTATTGTAAATTATCATTATACAATTATCAGTATTGGCACATATTAATAATTCATAACTTAAACAATTGCGCTTTAATCATACGTCACGCATCAAGGCGAATTGAAAATTAATTAACGGTTAATTCGATTATATCGCAAAAACATTGAATAAATCTAATTACTATGAACTAAAAGATGCGATAGTTCAGCTAGACCGTACGCATCGTAAAATTGACCGGGATTATAATCAAACGCATCATAAAACCATACGACAGCGACGTGGCAAATCAAGGCATAAAATTATTATACCTACATTCTCGCGGAGTGATTGCTATAAACACGGTCTCAGAAATTAGAGCACAAAGAAAATTGATATTTACCGCTTATCAACTACGATAAATAAATTTAACAGTATCTAAATAATATCTATCATTGTGAAAGTTAAAATCTCAACCTATAAGAATCCTTGTCAAGTTTAAACGCCATACATATAATCATGTATATTATATTTCTTTGTTAATATTCATATTTAATCTTTAATAAATGCGTGCATTTTTGAAATCTGAATTTCACTAGGATGAAACGGAAAGGTACTGCAGGCAGTCGTGAAAACGGATGTAACACGCGTTCCACGTATAATGCATGCGTTCCAGTAACAAGGAGCATTCGCAATTAGAGGTGAATAATTAAAGGGTCGTTAGTTTCGCCAAGTATAACTCAAATCGTGGGGAGCGGAAATGAAGTCCAGAATTTTCAAGGCTGGCCGACGTGGCTGAGTTAGAGAAGCGATCAATTGTTCCCTTTTGCGTTCCACGTCGGAGTATATAAAATAACCGTGCGATAAGCACGGTATATTCGTGCATAATTATCACTAGAAGTGTATGTAAAAGCAATCACGACAAAGGTCGAAGATCTCCACGAATTGGATATAGTCGATAATTAACACGGTATAAAATTTAACGTAATTAATTATAGAAAAGGTAACTGTTCTTCTAATAAATTGAATAAAGGTAAAAATTTGTTGCTCGAATTTTCGTAATTATATTTAAAACAATGAATAAAAATATATACGAGTATAATATTTTCCTAAATAATTTTAAATTCTAAACCGTAAGGTATATTAGTGATTGTAACAATTTTCTTTTATGCTAAATCCCGTGTTAGTAACAGCTGAGTGCAAACCTCTACCTATTCACCACTAAACATCATAAACATAATTAAAAACCGCTGTTCCTAGACGTTGCAGCATACACGATAACTCTAATATTTGTAAATAAAATATTTCACTGTAAAATGTATATATCAAAAGCAAAAAGCTTTTTGCGAGAGAGTAATGTAAAAATACTAGTGTTTATCATGGCAAAAAGTGTCGCGTGATATAAAATATATAACCGACAAACGGGTATATACATACACATTTTTATAATAACACAATAATTAATTACTGAAGAGCTGTACGTTGGAATGGCATTGCAAATTCATGCCACCGTATTTAGAATTATCTCCAGTGTAGTTTTCCACAGATTGAAATCGGACTGGATATTTCTCTATCAGCGGAATCAAAGTGACACGCGATAGAAAATGGATCAAGCAAACGAAGAAAGGGGCTGTCGCATCGATCTAATGGACAGCTTTAATTACAACGGACTTGTATGAATAAACGTACGTATACGGATATAACGTACAGACCAACGTGCCAGCTTCAATATACGGAAACATAGTTTTTCTTACAAATTAGCATAACAATTTTCTCGACGACATGCATTTTTCATATGTTCGTTCACGTTCAAGTCGGGTAACGAGTACACAAATCCTTTTTATTCTATTTGTAGAGTGGTTGGTGCATCACATTGCTCAAAGATATAGTTTGACCAAAAAATGGTAAAACTTTTCTGCTAGTAATTCTTTATGCATCACGAGAAAAAAACCCGATAACGAGAACAAATCCGACTTGATCACAATTATTCTATCAAAAATGTATCCACAGAACAAATATTAACGACATTTTCAGAAGCCAATTAGACAAATATGTTTTACGCGAATGTTCATCAATAACACAGCCCCACAAAAAAAAGTGGTCTGTGCGGCGGACCAGACCAGTATATTCTTATGTATTTTGACCCTCTGAATCCGAATCCGAAGTCAGAATTGTCAGTTGAGGTCAGGTTTTATTTCTATAACCTAATTCTAACTGAGGTTAGTTAGAATTAGTTTGTAGAAATAAAACCTGACCTCAACTGACAATTCTGACTTCGGATTCGGATTCAGAGGGTCAAAATACATAAGGATATACTGGTCTGGTTCGCCGCACAGACCACTTTTTTTTGTGGGGCTGTGTAATTAACGGTTATAATATAATATAGTATTTATCTAACTTTTTCTCGCGAAAAACATTATTACTAATAAATCAAATGTCCAAATCTATCTGTCTAAAATGCTTGACGTTAACGGTTTGTTAACATCTCTTATTCTCTCTGACTTCAATTTTGTTATCTATGAGTGACGTCAATCTAGATGAGCTTTATTATCGTAAATAACATAGGAAAATCTTAGCAAGTCCTGACGAAGATTCGATTGGCGTGATATGCTACAAGGACGACCGTATCTGGCATAGTTATCCATAGATGCAATCAAGAGGGAAAGAGAGAGAGAGAGAGAGAAAGAGAGACCGATAGACTTAAGGTACGTACCTTAGAAACTGAACAGGCTATCCGAGACGCTCTTTACGAGGCGAGTATCCGCTCACGAAATGGTCCTTCTCGTATCCTCGATAATTATACCTGCCTTGTTAAGCGGCAGATGCTAAGTCGGATTATCGGTGAAAACTTCGATTCCCTGTACGCAGGGAATATGTGCGGGAAAGCGAGAGATCTCTAAGATTTCCAAGCCAGCAACCGACTAGATCTGCAACAGAAATGAAAGTTCCGATTAGGTACGGGCAAATAGTTTGAAAGTTTAGAGTTCGGAAAACTTCGATTGCCGAATAACGTCGCGCAAGTGGCGAGTTTGTAGCGTAAAACCGTCATCGCTGGTTTCCCGAGAGGTAGCTGGGCATGTTCAACACGGTTTAAAATATTGTTAACATGTTTTTAAGCAGTGCCGAACGGATATTTTGAAGCAAGCTTTGAACGAGCGGTCTAAATCTAATATCAAAGGGAGGTTGTGTAATGATTAAATAAATTAGAGATATCTCTCACACATACGCGAGGAATGGTAACAATCCGAGCTCATTCCGGATTATCTTGCCGCCATTGACAATCTCTATCGCGAAAGTTTACAACATGATTCGCCCCAGTTTCACGTATTCGAATATTAATATGGACAAACGAGCAACCGGGTTCGCGCGGAGCGTGAATTCGCCCTCCGTTCTAATTCCAAGCTTAATCCAATCTGCATGCAATTGTCAACGAGAGTATGCCACTGTGGAAGCACTTGATTTTAATTAAATCCAATGCAGATTAAATCTACGCCGTAAACGTGCCGCGGTAGGGACAGATTAGAAACTCCACCTTATTCCCGCAGATTAATAACGATCGGTTGATATGCATTCGCTCTTGCGAAACGCTGTTTCCCCTATCACATTGTATAAGTTCGATTATCCGATTGAAAGTGATTAATTTTCGATACCATTAATCAATATTCGTATTTCATCCGATTGCTGCCGTTTATATCATTTCAATAAACTATTACTCACATATACTCTCTAAATTTCTTCGAGTGAAATATAACTCTAATCGAGTGAATATTCACTTCAAGCGATAGTGAAAATAGCCACTCGTAAATAATGAAAATTGACTTTTCATAAAAGTAACTGTCTAATAAAGTGAAAATAAGTGAAGTAAAGTGAAATAAAAAAAAAAGATCCAGATAATCCTACATTAATTTGCTCAACAAATAATAAACGTTACTTCACTAAATTAAATCAACTGCAAGACGAAAGTATCGTTTAAAGAAGTTTTGTATTTTTATCCATGTGATGTTCCATTTTAATTTGACAGAAAAATATCTTCAATGTTTTTATTAAAGCAGCGACAGATTTTTAAATAGATGACGAATAATAAAACCTTTTGGTTTTAAAATATTTTATATAATAATACGCCATAATACAATTTTAAAACAGGATTATCACATTCGATTAAACGAATTTGTTTCACGAAAGCTACCTAGGTCGTGGGTAAAAATAGCACGACGTTTAAAAACTGAGACACCGCATACAAACGGCACAATGTAGCCGTGAAAAACCATATCTCATTTGACTCTACATCGCGGCACGATTTCTTGTTAATTACCGCCGTATCGCGTTTTTGTAATTACGCTGCTACGCTACCGGCTGCGTGTTTAAGAATTCCATGTAATTCGAGCAAAGCGCGAAACCCACGAGGACTCGTGCAGTACTAAGCTGTGACACATTTCGTTTTTGCCCGAACGCGAAAAGACCCACTGGCTAAAGATCCCGCACGGCTATAACGAATCAAGTTACAAGCTCTTCCATGCGCGGTATTCGACCCTGAACAGTAATGGAACTTGGAACAATTGGAGCACCTCAAGAAACGACTTGACGCTGGACGCTCTCCAAGTAGCGAGCGTCGGTCGATAACTTGCCTTGGTGAGAACGCGACCACATTTGGTTAGCAGACATTAAATAATCGAGTCGCATGGATTTGTTCAGACGATTAATTATCAAATCACAGATTGCGAAGTAACTTGAATTAGCGAAGCAGTTTGCTAATTCATCACAATTGCATCACAAATCGCGTAAGCGTACTAAAATATACAATGCATTGGACAAATATACGAGAAAATAATCGAATAAAGACTTTTGACAGATCAAGCAGATTTTAGAACAATACTGAATATCGTATACTATAATTATATATTAAAAGGGAGCAAGTCATTTATTTTCTTCTCTCGAGCATTGCGTGATTAAAAGAAATGAACTTGATGCCAAAAGGACTAATCGAGCGACGAATGAAGTCGGACAGCCTCTTATTTTCTTTTGGAAAACAACGCGCCATTGTCTTTGCTTAGATGCCGGATATTCTTACTGTTTCTGCTCCCGGAATCAACTTCTAATGGTTGAGACTATAAGGAGCTAATAGTATTAGCGTGGTAGGGGCGGGCGAGCTCAGAGAAACAATTAAGCTAAAAGGCACGTTGATTCTTTCAACGAGACGAGTAGATTATCCGATTAGTCTGACATGTTATACGTGATATTCATATGCGCAGTCCAATTAAAATTTTCATAGACAACTTTGCTACCAAAGCGCCAAAGCCGGTGCAACAATATATGCACGAGCCTCATTCATTTTCACAACCTACATTCGTATCGCATGAAATTGCTTTTTCCCTTTTTGTCGAGTGTTATTAGATGCACTAATAAATGGCCCATTGGATGGCTCTACCTTTTTCGCTAAACAGAAACATATTCATCGCACATGCACAGTTTCCAGGTATAATTTAAAATCTAGAAACGTTATTAACTTTATCAAAATATTTTTTATTTTATTAGAGAAATGTTTTTTAAATCAACAATAAAAGAAAAAAAATTTTAATTCTAGCAAAAACCTTTTTAATTTGCAACTAAAAATAATAATTGAAAAACGGTGCCTTATCATACGTTATAATTTTTTGAAGAATGTAATTTACTTTTTATACAGCCATAGAAATTAGCACAAATTTTAGTCTATCATATTTTTATTAGTCTCAGTCTTTGTTCTAATATAAAATTTATATTTGTGGTTCTCACAAGATATTCACGCGCGTGGAGCTTGGATTTGAAGTTGAAATTGATGCAAGAGAAAAACTCAAGTGCTTTAACTGCTATATTCTCGCGACGAGCATCCGCGAAAATAGCAGGAGCGAACCTCTGAATGGCGATAACGACTGCCGGATGGGGAAGTTCCTGCTCGGACGTTAATGACCAGCAGAATATCTTTTTCGCAGCGGCAACTATCGCCCACACGGCATGACTCCCTGATGATTTACAGCGCTTGGAAATAAGTAAACTCGTCAACACGTAACACCATGTCCAATTACAAAGTTCGAGCATGGTTTAGGAAAACTTCAGAAATTCGTTACAAAATAAAACGAAATGAAAAAAAGAATGATTTTACGAATACTTTACGAATAGATAAACAACTCAATTAAGCATTTTTATTAATACACTTTATATCGCATGCTATTTAAATTTACCGAAAAGATGGACAGGTCGCGATTGAGATCGCGATATTGATATACCGTTAAAATACAAAATCAATAACTTTGAGTAATTCTTATCAAAGTAGATTATTATCAATCAATATCAATTTCGCCAATAGTACTAATAAGAATCTTCTTCTCGTTTCGATCCGATGTGTTTGAAAGATTTAGCGTGACTTATTCGGTTAATGCACAATCAGACCTAACGTCCCGGCTCCTGCATGATGCATGATTAATTTAATTTATCCGTCCGCTCCAACCGGTGCGTTATTAGCCCGATTGCTCTTCCGCGATGTAGCGTTCCGTCTCTCACACCCGCCGTCGCGCGCAGCAACACACCAGCATTATTAATTCGAACGTTATTAAATTTTCGATAACCCCTGCCGATGCTACGTGTCTTGTAAGCAAGATGCCGAGCAAGCTATCCGATCGAGCGCCGCGCGCTCGCGGGCGCAAACGACCTCGTTACTTGACTGACATTGCGCTACGTGCGAAACTTTTCGACCTCTCTGTGCCGTCGTCGATATCGAGATTAAACAGTGTGCGCCGCATCGGGAAATTCATCGTTCACAGCAATACTGCAACTAAACGCCGACACTTCCTGCGTACTTTATCGTGACGCGATGCAAAATTTAAAAAATAAGTTCTCACACAAAGAGCTTCTTTCAGTAACGTAGTAAGATTTTACATTATTTTTCAAACTTTCCATTAAAGCGAGAGAAATCAATTTTTACATTACAACAACTTACATGCATTAAGAAAGAGCTTGGATAAATTTAAAGATAAGCCCGAATTACGATAAAGATCTCGTATGTGTAACAGTTCCATGTTTGATTTCGGAAATCGTCAAGCAGCGTAAAATAAATGCGCATCCATCACATCAAAGGATACATCGCAAATCGTGTACAAAGCCCAAGCGTTTTTCCGCCTGGGACACAGGGGGCAACTGATTCCATTGATTAACGACATGCGTTTCGTAATGAGAATTCTCGGCGTGGCTACGGCTCGTTGCGCCAAATTGAAACTCCGTTGCTTGATTTATCGCCGCCGGGAGGACGCGTTCTCGCGCGGACGGAAAATTAATTGCGACTTGCAGGTCTACGCGCTGGAAGACCGTCGGGAAAGAGAGTCCGCGGGCACGAGAAAACGGGATAAAGAAAAATTCGTGTCCCGCGGGCGAGAGGCGTCACTGCCTCCGAAGAGAAACTGCATGTGTCGCTTACACGAGCCACGGCGGGTGGGGAAGCTCGCGGTCGTGAAAAAGCGAGGATAAGATAAGGACGCGCGTGCTGCCGCGCGCGAGGCCGGTAGAGGATGAAGAACGAGGAAGAGTTCCGGTCGTTGGAAGACGAATAAGGTACACCTAATCTATCTGTGTTCCCACGTAATGGGCGGGAGATGCTATTTCCCTGGCGGGATATCTTCATGACGGGAAACTCGTATACCGCCGTTTTTCGTTCACGTGGCGGACCTAAAATATCGCAAAGGGGGGAAGGGGGGAGAAGAAGAAATATCGCGCCCTTCGGCAAGTCAGTAAGGAACGGCGACTCGTCAAACGTTACGAATTTCTGATTTCACCCCGGACGTCGACTCGCGATTTGTCGCGGCTGATAGCACTCGCGAGAGTAATACCGTGTTTCCTCGGGAGAGCCCAGGCCTGCAGAGCGATACATATAAACGGACAGAGATGAGTGGCGAATAAGCGAGAACGACCGGGATAAAACCACCTTTCGCGCGATGGCAAAAATATCTGAGTCGAGCGGAAAGGTCGAAGCGCCAGGAATTTCAGCTGGCCGAGACGTCACCGAGACATTTCACGGCGGGCTCATAAAGTTTTAATCGGAATCGCGCGCGAGACATCGCTGCATCTCCGCCAGGTGCAATTCTCACGTAGTTCAGTCATCGTCCCGTCCGTGTTTCATTGTGCGCCCAGCCGGGGGAAAAAGCGGTAGTAACATAGTTTTCGTGTATTCCACCCTGTCACAGGGCAGACGGTGAACAGACAAGGGACAAACGAAGGAAACCCCGCCGGAATCTAAGCGTGCGGTATGCCGCATTTTCGCCGAGGAATATCAGAATGAATAGTGGATGAGTTGGCACCAGCTGATAGAACGATAAAACCTCGGATATAAATGGCGTTTGCTTTATTCCACGGATTTACGTTAATAGTAAATTTCCCCTTCTCCTCCCCCACCTCCTTTTTTTACAAGTGTTTTATGTGCCATTATAAATTTTCACCACGGAAACGAGAAACGGTAGTAACGCGAGAAAATTGTTCCCCGCTTGCTCCGGACAAAGCTATTGCATTTCCTGTTTCTTTCTCGTCTTTCATGCCCTCCCTTCTACTTTATCAGCCGATAATAAGTCACTTTGGAATTTAATTAATTTAACTTTTCCAGGAACCGTTTAAATTCTCACCTCGAAGGGACTCTCGGTATACACCTACACCCTTTTATTTTCATTCCTTCGCGATTCAAGGGAGCGATATACGCATCACGTGCATCGCATATATCGCCAACCGAATCCGGCACGTAAATCCTTCGTTATAACCGGCGAATTCGATTTTTCTAACTCCTTTGCAGGGAAAACTTCGACGCCGATCTTATTCCTTATTCCGCTCCATCATGTCCTTCTTTGTCTAAGTTTTTCATCAGTTGTATGAGTTCGCGGGAAGAGTATATCGAGGCATCGATCACTTCTCTTGACGAATAGAAAATTTGCAAGGCACTAGGAACGTACGAGCGAGCGCCGAGGAGCTCGCGAGAATGATAAGTTGAACGAAACAAATACGAGGTATATCGCTACCGCCATCGTACACAAGACAGAGAGGGCCGGCGCCATATATCCTGAGTAGATGAAAACTAAAAATTGCACGAAAGCAAGCCATTCCTGACACTTCCGGGCTCGCGCAACTGCGCGCGATACATCTGTTAGCGAAAGCGTCATAATTTACCTTACATACATACACGTTCTACTCGCTGTGCGGCGAGTGTATCTCTTCCGGCGAGAAGCGAACGAAAGTAATCGCGACAGTAATTGCAACACTAATTAGTCCGCGACATAAGAAAGTGAATTTCGTAACGTAACACGATCGAAATGATGATTTATGTTACACTTATTTGCGAGTGATGCAACAGTGTACGATTTATCTAAATTATCGATAAAAAGCGTTGTAGTAAGTCATGGGTTAATTAATACTACTGTGAAATCGCTCGCTGCTGCATTCTCAATCGAACGTAGATAAATATATTCAACCGCGTCGCGGCAGGAGAAACGTAACGTAAGGAAATTCCTCTAAACTGTCGTAACAGGTCATGGCTTCTAATTGGTGCGCGTTTCGTGTTAACATCTGCTCCACAGGGTGGCGGGTACGAGACGACGGTGACGCTGACGCACAGGTAAAGGTGGATTAACTAATTAGAACGGTGTATATACGACGGCTCCGACGATTAAGATGGCAGAGGCGACGGCTCCTGAACTTAAGGAGGATGTAATCGTCTTAGGACCATAACGACCATCGAGACGAGCTCGCATTAATCTTGCGCCATGCCTGAAGCTGCTTGATATGCGGCCGAGGGAGCCGGCAGGACCCACTACTACCGTCTTCAACGATCCTAAACCGAGACCGCTACCAACACGACGGAGCAGCCTTAGCAGGCGCATCCTTCCAGAACGAGCCGTCCCCGCGCATTCCTAGCGAGATTAAGCAGCAACGTTTGTGTATGTTCTCGAGCGCGACTCAAGAGTCGCGTACTCTATGTCTGCTGACTACTGGCGCTTGCATGAGCGCGAGGAAGTCAAAAGTTATCGAAATGTTGAGAGATAGAAAATATCTCTCAGATCAACAGAAAATATTTATGGACGGAATAGAGAAGAAAGGAGACTCTCTCCAATAAATTCTAAGCTACATCTTAAGATGTAGCTTAAATTTAAGTAACGTGATCCAATCTAAAATGAAATACTGGAAATAACTATCATAAATTCATTCTGACTATTATATCAATTTCTCAATTCCCATCTAACTTCATTTAAAAGCTCTATATGGCAGCCTCTGTGCCCTTAAGATAATTGGCATTCGAGTCTAGCCAGCCATTAAGTGTATCCTTTTCCGTTCCGATAGGAAACGTTGCTTCAATAGATAGGTAGCAAGATGCCTCTACACCGCAATCGATGCTATTAACTGCAGCGGTACGGGTCGCTCTTAGATCTCGCCTCCGTAGCAAGACGTCAAACGAAAGGACCAGAGAAGACGGAAGCTCCTTCAAAGAGTAAAATAGAATGCCCGAAAATATTACATGAACGTGATGCTTATTATGCGATATTTTTCATCCGTTCTTCCTGAGCAAGAGTCTTCCACGGTACAAACTTTGTCGCGTTCTGCCAGCAGATTACTGTATAATAGGTACTTATGATGTCGCGAAGCCGAGAACTCAACATAATCGTGATAAACCAGAACGTGTACGCGAGGTCGTTTCACCGTTTGCGATACCATCGCCAAGTGTTCTGCGTATCTGTAACTACTGGCAAATTACGTGTCGGTGTTCCGAAAATTTGCAACGCGGTTAACTTTACACGTGCACGCGTGTTCAAATTCCTCGATTACGATATGATTATATTCCAAACGTTCCGACATTATAGAATAAGGTAATAGATAAAATGAAATATTCATTTTATCATTTTGTAACATAGTTAATAGCTAGGTTAATGTTAGATCGGTAATTTTTGTCTGTATTAATTGAAAATCTTTATATTTAATTATTCCTATATATACGTTGTTAAAGTTAATTAAGTAAATAAAGTAATTTTACCAATTATACCGAGCAATGAAATCTTTCTTAAATACATTACAGATACTATTATAGAAATTGATTAAGAATGTATACTAAAATCGAAATTTCTAATATAATTTTCCGAAAAATTATATAAATTGGGGAAAATTAAATTAAATTATACTGATACTAATTAAATTAGAAATCATGTCGATCATGCTTTAATATAATTTTGCTTTCGATATACTATACTAACAGATTTCTTGTTATGTACGATAGAAAAATAAGTAAACTGAGCAAAGATCGGACATCTGATGTACTTATAATTTTCTTACTGGCATTTAAGTCCGATTCATATCTCGAAACGTGTCTTTAGTCCGCGTTAATTTTGCCGATAGAGCTGAACGGTGAGAGTCTATTCCGCTGATTGCGGGGGTCGAACGAGTAGTCGATGTGCGGATTAAGTCGAGAGGGTATCCCGTAAATCAGAAGCTCAGCCAGCTATGTCTGTGGTGCTGGAGATAATAACCATTTTGCGCTTCCATAGGCTGTGTCCTCTCACATCGTAGCGAGCGATCTTACGACGGAGTACAATTTGTGTGTGTGTGTCTGTGTGTGAACAAAAGAGGGAGAGGGAAAGAGAAAATGTGTGTGTATGTGTGTATCTATGAAAGAGAGAGAGAGAGAGAGAGGGAGAGGAAGGAACTCTATTCAATTAACTCCATAAAACGTAAATCGTACTCTCACCCTCGTCCCTTCCACTCTATCGCTTCCCTATCGACCTTCGATTTTGCCACTGAATTTCCCGCGCATTCAGCAAACAGCCTCATGCCTACCTTCTGCTAAGATCCACGATTTTAAACGTAGCAATTTGTTTCATTTTAGTACTAGTCAATTTTATTACGCAATATATTTTACTACTCGAATCGTTTTTCCTGCATCATAAAATTATAGAGATCTAATTGCGATTTAACTGGGAAAATTAAAAACTTCGTGCAAATTGCAGCGTTTCAAAAGGGAAAATATTTAACAAAATTTTATTTGTCGTTTCATTATGCTATTCCGCTTTAATTGCATTTAATGTTTGATATTACCGTAGTATTTAATATCGTGAAATTCATAAGTTGAAAAATTCAATGGTTCTTTTTACTTTTTCTCGCTTAAACGAGGGAGAAATAGTATGTTCAACTCTTGTTACATGCAAAACGTATTTGCTTTGGCGCAGTAAAATCTAAGGTTCCCAAGATAAACTAAGCTCAAATCTACAGGTACGAAATTTCTCCGTGCATGCGATTTCCCGTCGTGGCAGACAATCTGTCTCGGCTTCGACGCGGTGTGAGAAGCGCAAGGAATGAAGCAGCAATTCCTCCACCTTTGCAAGACACGGATACACGTTTCTCTTGCACTGGTACGGCACCGGTATCGATAGGCGGGATCAGGCGGAATACAGCAACACACCCGATCGACATAATTTACCGTGTTTCCACGGCACACACGGATAAACGTCACACCATTCCCGTAGGATCTTCCATCCGCGCTGGCTGTCAAGGTTGGCTGGCGCGACGCGCCTTCCTTCTACGTGCCTCGAATTCAAGTTAAATATCTGGAAGAGTGTCACGCTGATTCCGTATGCCTCGATCTTGACTGCGAGTCGACAGCAGACGACAATGGTGCGAGGAAGCATAAACATTTATTCGTAAATTATTCTTGCATTAACTTTGAATTCCGTGCCGTCCGTGTCGAATGGAAAACATTGTTATTTATATGTAATCGAGATTAAAAGCATACGATTATTAAATTATTCTAACGTGTAATTGTTGGCATTTCATCGATTCGAAGAAGGATTATGCAATCATTCGACAAATGTTAAATTAAACATGGAATTTAATATTCATCGTAATCAATGATCTGTAAAAGCACTCATAATTATATGAAAACATAAATGAGCAAAATCGGCTCGCTGTTTGTCCCATTGCTTGTTTCACTGCTTGCTGGGGGGAAATCCGCTAAATGTTTTGACTTAAAATAATCAAAACTAACGCTTTTAATATGACAACGAATTAGATTTCTCTCAATTTGAGATGATAAAAATATCGAACATTTTGTTCGAAATGAAAATTCAGATATCTGTTTCCGAAATTACGTAACTTTGTAGATACGATATTATACGAAGCTGAAAAAGAAAAAGTTGAAAAAAGACTCGTGTAACTTTTTCTGGTTAAAAGTTTCCGTCATAATAACGAAATTTTCCGGTGTTCACCGACATGTCGAAAAGGGAAAGAAAATTTCTTCTTTTAATTTGACAAAAGATAGACATCCAGATCATTGCTCCGTAGGCCTTTTAGACTATTGGGATGCCAGCCCGAAACAAACCGCTCAATTTACGGACCGGCAGCTGAACGAATGACTTCACGATGAGTTTCGGCAAGTTTACGAATCGATTTGGCACTTAGGCGGAAAGGAGATTGACATGTACGAAAGAGGCAATTTGTCACGATCACGGGGTTTCGATACGATACGCGCGACAAATAAAAAAAAACCGCATGTATATTTCTGAAAGTGAGTATTCATGATCGTGACTCGCTAGAAGAACAGCGTGTTATGAAGTGAATACAAAAAGTCCATTTACCAATATTGAAAGAGCAGCTATTCTAAACTTTAATAAAAATAACACATGTAAATTTGAATTATAATGATTTTCAGAGTCAGGTTTACAATCTACTCATTTTATTTAATTTGTATGCACTTAAACCACACTTTACGCATTCAGAGTAATTTAACGCAATTGCGCGTAAAAGATGGACGATAAGGTACATATTATAATGTCGGAAATAATTAAAGTGCTTGCGTTATGAAACCGTATTCTGTCCCATTCAATGGGTAATAATGGTGCAAACAATATAGACGATTATTCTGGATGAGAGCGTCAGCCGATCACCGACAAATTCAAGCACGATATCCTCCGTGGGGCATGCTAGCGCATTTGGTCGACTTAATCGCGTTACAGGGCCAAAATCTGATTGCGCAAATGCAATTTCGCGAGCGCTTTCAGCGCGAAAATTCTTTTTCTCTGCCCATTAACAAGGGCCATCGCGGTACTTTGACTTTCGAAATCCATCCTCATACGGGCATGTAAAATTACGGTGAAAATTGTTAAAACGCTTCTCGTCCTCGTCCTCGTTTCTGATTTTTGCCAATGACGGTAGGAACATCACACAATCCGCGCTGAAAAATTCCACTAAAATCAACATTTCTTCAGTAGCTGCGCTAGTTAAAACTTTTCACCTCGACATCGACAAAGCTAGGATATATCTACACTTAACTCGCGAGATAAAATGAACTTGTGCACGAACACATAAACCGAAGTTTTACGAGTCACGGTTCCTGCGCTATACCATTTTATGTTAGCGATAACATTGCTATCTCTCCAATACGCAGCATTCAATATTTATAAAAGAATTCGAGAGCACAGTGTGAAAATATCGGATAGACAGGGACAAAGCGAATGTCGTGCCACACGTTTGTTATATCGCTTTGTCCCGCATATTATACTGCACCTATTTTTCCGCTGCTATTTTTATATTTTTTACATTGCATTTATGTCGCGAGATATTACAATTGATATTTTTTTCGCTTACAGGTGTAGCGAACACTATCGCGATACACATAAAGTTCATTTATTTAACATTCAATTCTTTTGGATTTTCCATTTGTTCAAAGTTCAGCGCGCGATACATTCTATAATTAAATGTAATTTCTACACAGTATTTTAATAAATGCAAATAAACGAAACTAAAAAATTTTTGAAATTAATACGAATGTAATAGTTCGAAAAAAATTTGGTAGCGCGCTTGTGACACTCGATATCGCATTTCTCTTTAAAATTCTTAGATGACTACTTGAACACACACACTTATCTCACGTTGATAGCTAAAGCATACGAGATCCATTCGTAACCTCTTTCCCTTGCAATTGGATTTGAATGTCGGCGAGTGCTTATCCGACTTCGTGAGGAGTAATAACAGCTTTTTTTAACCTGCGAAACGTTTTACAACGACGGTTCGAAATAAGGAGAATGATTCGAAGAATGGGCGGAAACTCCCCTCCGGGAATGCGTGTATCGGATTTTCACAGACGGAACGAGCAATCTCGCGATTCTGGAATCTCCTTTTCGTGCCGTGCCCCAAGCCCTCTCATTGAAAGCAGCTTTAGAGCTCCGACCTCGAAGAATGCCCCCGATACCGACCGCAGACAAGCCGAAGACAGTTCGAACGTTTGATTCCCGCAAACTCCCCTTCTCTGCGCTTGATTCGTAGCTCGCTATCTGCAGTCATAATGCTCGTGGACTGCGATTCCATCGCTACAGCGTTTCTTCCCGCGCAATTTAGTCGGGAAAAAACACGGTGGCGAGATAAATAACTGCAATTGCGGTTCTTTGCGAGCGGCAAGAAAAATATAATCTCGAGCGATCGTGAAATGTCTTTACGATTGCTAACAAGAAATTTATCACGCGCATGATTAATTTCTTATCGATATTTCTTAAAATGTATAATTGAGAAAATGTAAAAATATTATTATCTTTAATCAAATCCGTCATTTCCGTGTTTAATACTATATTGCAATTTCTATTAAATTATTCATAGCTACGAACTACTTTTACAACATAATAAAAAATTCATTTGGATTCGTCGCTTTCATAGCTTCGTTACGAATTTCGTTGCAAATAAAATGCGATGAGCTCACTGACCCGCGATGTCAATACAAGCGTAACGACTCTGACTTCGGGGGTTCATTTCAACTTCAGTCCCCTTTTATAGTCCGACGTGTCTCGCGTGCATTCCTCCGAGTCGTCTTAATGAGAGCCTTGCTCCTCCGAGCACGAACGATCGGGAAATGCGCGGAAGGACTTCAATCTGGCTTTTCGAAAGCATACCGCACCGCCCGCACTTACCGAAACGATATATATCGAGTTCAATTTCGAATGCTCGTATTTCGTTTCGACACACATGGCGCATACCAGCAAACGTCCGCGTGTACGTACATACACACGACGTTTGGATAGATATGCTGCGACTCGTAACGTCGGCGATTTAATAACGACCACGGAGTGGTATTGATCCCCACGGGACTTGCGAACTACTCGGGAGTCGAGAAGTCGACGCGCTAACTCGCTGCCGACGTGATAATTCGGTAACACTTCGATAAGGGTCCCCTGTGCAGTTGCCACGACACGCTGGCCGTTTCCGGGCCAGGAGAGGAGAAGACCTGTCGGTGCGCCTGGAACAGCGCGCCTCAAAGTCGCTGGAAGCAGGATCAGCGAAGCCGAACCGCGGAAACCGCACGACTGTTTCGTCCGGCTTTGTATATTATTTTCCACAGAGCCGCCCCAGAGATGCGCCGAGACCGTGATACGCGAACAACGAGAAAACTGACGCTCGACAAACACGTTATTTACGTCACTAGGAAAATAATAAAGTATCCTTAAGTTTTCATGCAGTCTGCGCCCGAGCTTTACATAGCTGCACCATAATTTCGTCGTTTGAAACGCACATTTCATGCATGTATGGGTACCTTCCTTGCTATAATATCAATGTTTTGCAAATATTAACTATCTACCCGATATAACCATTAATTACATTCATACTTGTTTGTATCGTTTATACCTACGTACTCAATGTAGCGTATATTTGATTACACGGCAAAAATTCAAATTATATTTCTGCTATCAGTGACACGTTAAATATGATATTTTGCAAAAATTTATTGTCTATCCGTTAAAATCATTAATGCATGCTACATATGTATATATTCGTATGTCGATGTTATAATATTCGCTGTTAATATTTGATCATTTAACAAAAATCAAAATTACATTTTCGCCATTTAAAGCTTCAATGACCGCGTCTGTTGACCATCGCATTCATTACATTAATGAACACGCGCCATTTTATCTGTTGTAAATGCGAGGTCGATGAAATAAATAGAAATCGAGAAAGAGATATCATTGGTTTTTGCGACAGTTGGAACGGAAGAGTCCCGTAATGTCGAAAGATACAGCGGACAAGACGCGGTTCGCAACAGAACAAGCTCCATGCCGGTTCTCGTAAAATATTTATCGCCCGTCAGTAAATGGATCGACGAGGCATTGATGTTCGCCTGTGCTATCGTAAAATTGAAATAAGACACCTGGAAAATCGTTTTTACGATAATTGTCGCCGCAACACAGCTATAGCACGATAATTTAAGTATCTATGTCCTATTTCGAGTGATAACGCTTCGAAAATATATCCATTCAGTAGCATAATACGCACAAATATAATCCATTTCAAGATAAAAATTTTCTCAGCAGCATATATTCTTCCTAAACATTTACGAGAGAGATAACACGTAAGAGTAACCCAGAATATATAATAAATCTCTAAAGAAGGAGTGAAATATGACTAATTTAAATAAAATATTACGTTAAATCTTTATTAAAATGCACGCTTTAATTAAGTATGAAATTAAAACCGAGCACATAGATTATTATCTGTTATCTACCCACTATTATTAACTCATTCAATCGTCTTAATCCATTTAATCGTATTAACCCATTCTTAACCGTCCTTTTCTAAATAACTTTTCGTTCCATCAAGTATTATTACGCTGTTACATGATATCCAGCTGACACGATATATTGCTGCTACCTCGCTAATAATAACATCTCGGAAATAGTAAACGTAAATGGAAACGAATTGTCTCTATTATAACCATTATGAATATATTGCCGAAGTTAGTCCGCCGATTAATCGGAACAGTTCTCGAGACATAGAAATCCCCCTGGCTTCCTATTCCACATTGATCCCGTGTACTCGGGTTAACGCAGACTATGTGTAGTCTGCGACAGGTGTCAGTGGACAGGACACACGTGACTGCCTAAACCGCATGGTGACTGTTTTGACGCGGCTATCCGTCAGGTAATCGCGGTTCACCGTCATTCGATGCGCAGCGCATCGGGTCGTCTCGAGTGTCTGTATACCATTAAACGCATGCACAACCGCACGCAGTTACGCGGTTCGCTATGTAATCGTTCGTATAATTTATACAGTCGCTGTCGGCGATTGCAGCCATAATGAAATATTCGCTGTTTATGTTTTAATAAATAATAAAAATCATATAACATGATAATTGAACTCGCGAGTATTATTATAATTACGTACTTTTACGTGAGACTTCGATCGAGAATAATGAGGAATAAGATTTATTAAATGACAACGAGGATCAAAAGAAATCAGATCGACGATAAATGTATAGATTATCTATAATGTTATACTAGATGTGTTAACAGGTAGAAAAGAATTAATAAGAATTAAATTAATAGCTTGTTATGCTGGCGGTGATAATAATAATAGCAAAACTGAGATTAGTCGACTGGTAGCTACGACAAAACGCTCGCTGCGCGTTTTATGCGCTTGCAATCGCGTATGCACGAACCCAACGGCACGCAAGCTCGCGTTCCTCTGCGCAAGCCTCAATGAATCACGAATCACGCTTTAGCCGATTGTCAAAAAGCGGCTTCAGAAAGTTTTCTAAGCGAACTCATGCGCGGACTCATGCATGTTGAGCGTTACTTTCTGGCAACCAAGAGAATTCAGGCGATGCAACGATATGACATGGTAATATAATATCACATTCCTATCCCCTTTTTTCCTTGCGTATATACATCAATCCCGGGGTGGTCCGTATATAATCAATAAAACTAGAAATTCACAAAGCCGAAAGTCAAAGTGCTCGGAAAATTGAAAATCGAAAATTAACGAAAATGTAAAAATGTACAAAATTTGAAGATTTTAAAATTCTAAGAATCCAAATGTTGTATTTAAACAAATACAATTATAATACAAATACAACCCAACAATCCAATAATCTAGAAATTAGATCATATTTCTGATAAACTATAATAATCCAAAAATACCCATCGCTTGGAAAAATGCATTTCACATAAATCAGTCGGTTATCATTTCCACTATCCAGAACAGACTACACCGTGCAGATAACATAGAATCGTGCGTAAACGGAAGATAGCTTTGCCTCTATTTGCTGCAACGTCCACGCAAGAGCGATCGAATGTCAGCCACATCGAACAATTTGGATTGCATTGATCAGAATAGCGAAGAATCGATGGGATCGATGCACGTATTTGTCGTGTCTGTTCTGCGTTTCGCCAATTACTTGAGAGCGTGTTCAAATCACCCATTTATCGGACATCGACTCACCTAGAATTATCACGACTATCAACGTCCATTCGTGATACGATACGAAAAACGAAGCTTAGGCATATTTAGTCTAGATTTAAATTTAAAACCGTATTTTCAATTTGTTTTCGAATAACGTTTGTATTGTATTAAAGGTGTGCTTAACTGCTGTGTTAAAGCAAACAATGCGGATTGAATTTAAAATTATTTATCCATTTAGAAACTTATAACTAAGATGATAAAGAAAGCAGACATAAGTCTACGAAAACGATTAAAAGTACGCTAGAAACTCGTTTGTAAAATAGAATAGAAAATCTGCGAGGATAAAAGAAACAAATCGCAACGATGCTAATTGCCGAGTCGCGGTTCGCGTAACGAGAACTTCAAATATATAGGTCGGTTTCCGCAAAACTTAGCGTTAGAGTTCGCGATAGTTCGGGAACGTAACTCGGACTAAATGAACGCGAAGTCCGCGAATTCCGATGGATGTACTTTGAATTGGGCCGGAGATAGTAGCTCCGATCTCTTTTCCTTACTGTTACACAGAATTTCAGCTAATAGCACGTCTCGTGTGAACACGCCACAACGGGAGGGAAAAAAATTGAAAAGTCTCCGATACTTACGTCAGTCACCTATGGAATATGAACGTCAGAAACGTGATGTCAGAAACGTAATTTACCATACTGCATTCATAGAGCTTGAACTATTTTGACAGGCGCAGTCACATTTAATCATTCCACATTTCCACGTGAAAGCTATTTTGTGTGGACGTAAGTTGCGAGAGCTACTCGCGTGTATTTCCTCGCAATTTCCTCGCTTCTGACATCATAACCCAAGATGGCCGACGATATTGAGGGCTCTTGCGAGCGAAGGTTGCGAGGCATTTCGAGGCAAGGACGCCCTCCACCGCAAGTCAGTCAATAACCATCCTATTGATAAGTTTGCGCTACGACTGAGTTAAAGAGAAGAGTGTAATCAACGGAATTAATGGCAACGGGTCACATATATTCAACACTTTCCAACAGCGGCACGACATTGTCTGGCTATTACAGTATCGTATTCAATTAATACTGGTGACACTAAACGAATTAATATTGCCGCGCAGATGGGAGCGTCGACGTGTGCTGGCCGGCGTTCGAACGGATAAATAAATTTACAGGCTTTTAATGACAGGCTTTTAATCGATACATTAACAATTAGAGAAAAAAATCACTTCCCTATTTAGATAAATCGTCCGACTATCGCGAACAGGTAAATTTATGATATCAAAGATATTATTGGATACAAAAAGAAAAACTACTAAAAGAATAAAATTCATTTTTTGCAACTGAAAAATTATATAAGTCCTTAATCCAAAAAAATAATAAATTAAAAAATCGTTATAAATTCGCAATATAACGTAAACAGTAAAAGTATAACAGGAAGTCTAACAGGAATATATAAAAAAATTTTATAACGGTATAACAGTTTGAACGTAGATATCGACTATATGTTACTTCTATGTATCTCAGGAGATGCATTCCTTGACCAGTTGTCGATAGAATGTGCAAAGAATGCCACGTTATCGCGAGGATGATACCGTGTGTGTGACGTAAAGTTGAAAAAATCCATGTCGGGTGGTCTAAGACGGGACAATCGGATCTCGCACGGGAGGACAGTTGGAAGGGCCGGCGCCGGAATCGATGTTATCGAAAAGAGAACAGCTAAGGAGCGAGTACATATGTACGCGGGCGATGCTGGCACATAGATAACCGCTTGGCAGGCACCTAATACGAACCGGGGCCGAAGGGCTCGCTGCAAACTTGGATTTATGCTCACGCTGCAGCGCATAAAGTTCCATGTCCCTGCGTAAGCCTGTGTGCAATGGCAAATTTCTCACCGCCTCCGCAATATTCTCGCCGACAGGTTAACGCCGAATATATTTCCGTAGGCGGTGCTTCCGGTTTTCGTTCGACGGCCGGGCACGTGGCGGGGCAATTGAATCGGTCATTCCGAAGACGTAACGACGAAAGAGACCGCTCGCGAGATCCTGAAACGTGCGCGCGAGACTTATTACTTATTGCACGCGTGAAACTGGCGCTTCGCGAAAAACGCGATTTGTCCTTTCGCAAGAGACAGCTAGAGAGTTATGAGTGTCTCGATTAGGAGCGCACCGATTATTCAGCA